>JASSUY010013559.1:0-39506 GCA_032466535.1 Forpus xanthops | reverse complement strand
CGGGGCCGTCCCTCCTGCACCGCCCCTGTGAGTCCCTGCTCGGCTCTGCGGAGCTGCCGCTGCTGGGGGCGGACTCGTGGGGGTCCGAGGCTCCCTCGGTGGCTCTCGCAGCTCAGAATTGAGGGTCCTGCACGCGGGGCTCTCCCTCGCTCCGATACTGAAGGCTCCTCTGTGGAGCCGCTCACCTCGGCCAAGGACTTCTTTGGCCACTGAGGAAATACCATTTTGCCTTTTAAAGACAGGCAGTTTGATCCGGAGAAAACTCCAGGAACAAACTTGCCAACGAAGTTTTCTAGTTGACAAGCAGGTATTCTTTACTGCAGAGCCGGGAGACACGGGGTATAACTCCTCCTAACGTGTGTCCCTGTACTGCTACGCAAGCAGTCCTTATATAGCTACAGAGCATGCATGCATACATATTCATGAGGCTACATATGGATTACATTATTTTCCAGAAAGTTCCCTGCATGCGTACAAAAATGTGGTGGTGGTCTTTCGGGGTCGTTTGCTTCTTCCAACAATCTTCATCACTGCTGGCAGTGGTTGAAGCATGTGCAGTAGATCTTTATACCAGCTTAATTGGCTTGTCAACACCACAGACATAACATTCATCCTGTCCTACTCATCAGTTAAACTGCAGCCCACCCTGGGCCCCTGCCATTCCAGGTACTCCCTATCTTTACGTCCTGCTCTTCTAGCTTGATTTTCTTAAACTCATTTTGTACTATGGTCATAAAGGCCTAAGGTACGTCAACTACAGCAGTTTATCTTGCACAAGGATTCTCAGCATGTTCTCTAGCTGTATTCTCCATTTTTTTTCTCTGTATATCATGCATCTCAGTAATTTTCCATTACTACTGTTACAAAGCCATCAAACTTAACATTACTTAAAATCGATTCTAAAGGTTTAGATTTTCATTTTGTAATTTTGTACACCTCCCCCTCCCTCCTCCCCCCCAAATTCCAAACACAGGGTAATGGCACTGACATGTCCATGCAAAGTTTAAGGCAGATTCTGAGTCCCAGTGTTATCCACTTGACCACTAATGGTGCGTCTTGACTTACCTAATGATCTGCTACGGTTGACTGATCATTCAGTTGGCAGTTTAGGTAATGGCACATTCAAACAAGGAAGTAGGAGGCTGTGGTGGGGTTAGCACAAGGCTAAACATTGCCTGAAGGTAAAGCTGTCCCACAGCCAGGACATCAAAGCTGCAGGAAGCAAGTTAGGCCATGAGTTGCTTTCCCTTGTAGCACCATTGCAGAAAGAAATGCCTCGAGGAGCTAAATGAATTGCAGTGACTGATAGGGTGAAATGATCTTAAAATCATACAGGATTTCAAGTTTTGGAATTGTATTTGGTATCTGTGAGAAACTCTGTCCTTCCTCCATTAACAATAGGTTTTGGGAAGGTTCAGTCATAGTCTTTTGTAATTGCAAGGTAACATAACAGTTCTTATTTCATATTAACGTTCTTATCTTCTTAAATGGCAGTCAATAGCAGTCAGCAATATGTCTGTGATGTTCACATAAACCTGGCTGAGCCATTTTTTAAATAGAAATCATAAAGTCATTGAGAGCATCTTTGCTGTGTAAGGATTCAGAGTCAGTGTACAGAGTGTACAGAGTACTTTCTGCTCTTTAGTAGCACACAAATGTGTAGCCCCACATTTATTCTGTGGGACAGGCTGCAGCATCTCCCCTGCACAGCAATGCTTGGCAGTGCTTCATGGTAAGGAGGAGAAGTGCTATCCAAGCACAGTGTTTGCTTCATCTGTTCAATGTTATCCAAACTGTCTGCCTTCAGCAAATGCCATATGCAGCAGCTCGAGAATGCACACTGACACTGCAGGGGACCCCCAAGGTCTGCCAGGGAGGGCAGTCGTCCTGTGGTCTATACAGGAGTTACTGTGGGTATTCAAGCAAAGCCAAATTCCGTCAGACTGCCTCCTCATGGTGAATATACATCGATGCGAAGGCAGGTCGGTTGGCAGACACTGGCCTTGCAAACCAAATCCTGCAGCGAGTTGGCAGTCAGCAGTGGAAAGAGATAGGAGACAGATACACCTGCAGATGCCAGACTGTCTCTGTCTTCTGGGGATGACTTGAAGATGGCCAGTTTGCAACAGCTGTGGGCAAACAAAAGGGTGAATCAAACTGTTAGAAGCTGAGGGGCTCAGATTAAAATAACAAAACTGTGAGTGATGAGCCCCAGTGAACTCATTAGACACCATGTGTTGTTTCAGCACTGTCAATCATTCTTTTCACATCTGATGCATGGTCTGAACATCAAAGGGTGAGTGAAGGGATTGTGAGCCAGGCATTGTCACCAGACTACTTTATATGAAAGATCATATGTGCATCCCTTTTCCACTCTCTTTCAATCTCCAGCATCTAAAAATCCCACTATCCAGAAAAGCGCTGCACCCTACTGTTAACTATATATAGAAAATTCCAGTCCTTATCTGAAACATCAACCATACCTTTGATAACCAAATAACTGTACTGTAAAATATGCATGACCTCTAAGCATGGGTATAAAGACTGCTGAACACAAGCAATGCTATGGAGTTATCTAAGGAACCAGGAATGTTTGAAGGGTAACTGTTATATCCGGCATCACCTCCCCAGGGTCATGCTACCACTGGCCTCCTTTGCCAGTGCAAAATGGAATGCTGGGGGATGTAACATGAAATCTAAGTCATGACTGCAGCTCTCCTGCATGGCTGCAAGCGGCTTTGCTGACTGGACAGGATGTGGCAAAGCAGGATGGCCCTAGTCATGGTCCTCTGGTAAGGAGAGAGAGGCATTTGAGCAAAGACATGCCTGAGCCAATTAGCAGAAAAGAGAGTGTTTATAATGAGTGAAGAACTTGGCTGTTGTTTATTCCCACATCCCCTCACTATCACAGTGCCAGAGCTATAATTGCTCAAATCCGTCTCACAGAAAAAATACGTGTTTCAAAAAAAGGTTTTTTTTTTTTCCTCTCTCACACCGCACATTCCTTCCACTTTTGCTTGGTTCCTCTAATTAAATCATCACCCTGTGACCATGTTGAGGTGAACTGAACATTATCTAATTTAACTGTTGACTCGAATAAATGCATGGAAGGAATATAACAGAAATTACAAGCAACAAGACAAAACATACTTGTAAATAGCTAGAACTGGATATTAAATGATGAATCAAACTTTCAAATTCTCCTTTTGGCTTTGTCAGACAGTCTTTATATTAACATTTAAGAAAAGAGGATCTATTCTTCAAACCCAAATGTTGGTTATATTTTTGTGCTTTTTTGTCAGTATTTTAGGCAACTAAGTGCCAAATGAAGCACACAAATGCTACCCATGTTAAAATTCAGAAGGCATATTGAAGCAAAAGAAAATGAGACTTCAAGTAAAAACTACAGGATATGGCCTATGATGAGAAAGAGTGCTTGATCTGAAATGGTTTCCTGATTTCTTAGCCAGATACCACTCTGGATGCTTAAGCTCTGTTTTTCAAGTCAGACTTCCATACAAATGCTTCTTAAATTGTACAATGGGGAGGACAATGTCTAGTTGTCCAGATAATGCTATGGGGCCTTTTCTTTGCTAAAGCATTCTCTTGCTAGGACTTCAATGAGAAGGCTGTGTTCTTCTTTAACCTTACTGTGCCTCGCCCTTCAGGTCCCATCTTCCCTCACAGAAAGGTTGGTTCAGTTGTGATCATCCTGTAATTTGCTCAAGGTGAGATGTGATACAGACTTTTAACTGTCACCACCCTATGCCCTCTTTCCTTTTGATTGAGTTTCTGAGTCCAGCTTGGTTTGCTTTTGAAAGCCACCCATCCCAACAGTGGTGTTGCTATGTTTCAGCTGAATTGGTAGTCCTGGAGACCAGAAGGAAACATTAGACCTTTGCTGGTACTCTTTGCTTGTAAGAAAAGCCTTATAATGGCCAGAATAAAAGAGCCTTTGCAATTTTTTCTGCTCCCAGATTCAGTGGGTCTCTTAAACAGTTTAAGCAGTTTGCTGATTCAAGCCTTATATGAATCACCAAACTGAAGAACTCTCTGCTTTCTTGCAGATCACAGAATCGCAGAATCAACTAGGTTGGAAAAGACCTTTAAGGTCATCAAGTCCAACCTTCACCCCAGGACTGCAAAGACCAACACTAAACCATGTCACTGAGGGCCTCATCTACACAATTTCTGAGATGGCGATTGCACCACTTCCCTGGGCAGCCTGTTCCAATGCCTGTCCACCCTTTTGGTGAAGAAACATGCATGCAAGACAGGGGTTAATGAGCAGCACAGTAACAGGAGGTCTTGCTAGTTCATGGGGATATGCTTTACAAGGCACTTGTTGCTGGGGTGCCTGCAGCACCACTGGACCTGCTTCTCCCTGGGTTCCCATATGTCCACATTGACTTTCTTTACATCTCACCTTGCCCTCTGAGGTTAGAGAACTCTTACTAGACATGAGATGATGGCCATGGCTGTCTCCCAGTGGCCTTTGTTGGAGCTTTTGAAAGTGACTGTCACAGTATGATAGTAATGGAAAGGTGAAGTTTGCTGACATCCATGGCACACCACAGTCTGTGCTGAGCTTTCAGTTGAGCCTCGGTTGAGACCTTATACCAAGTCCTTGCAGATCTACCTTAAAGCCCTGAGATTCAGGCAGGACTGCATAGCTTTCAGCCAGACTATTTCTGTGAAAGAGATGAGGAATAAAAAAGGAGAGGTTACTGTCTCATAGGAACAGTGCAATGCTCTGCTGCTCCGTGTGTCTAACCTCAGTTCTATCATTTGATGTGAGAAAACAGATGCCCCTGAGCTCCCTTCTGTGGGTGAGTGTTTTTTTCAGTGCCTAGTCCTAAATGTTTAAAGACAAGGTTTCTTACTCAGTTTGTCTGAAACAGGATTAAACCCTCTAGGAAACACAGTTCCACTTAGAAAGGATTTTTTTCTCTGACTTCGACCATAAATATGTTTGAGAAATCCAAATGCCTTTAAGGGTATGCCTTTACTTTATTGGACGCTTCAGTTACTAAAAATATCAGGGCTTTGGAAAAAGAAAAGAAATATATATCGAGGGTAAAAACAACTGAGAGATTTCTAAGACGCTGTTGTAGCTAACAGGTACTGAGACATATACTCTAACAGAAGTGCAGCAGGCTGTGCTGGAAAGTAGCAGCTCTGTTAAGTTTGCTGTGTTGCACATATTCAAATGAGATAGTTGGAAATCCAAACAGTAAGTTTATTCCTTTTATTTTACAAGCAAGGGGTCACAATCTTTATTTATGGTTCAAAAGGTAGAGGACAGGTAATCACTAGTATGCAAACTGTGTGAGAAAGCAGGCTAATGCAATGAAAATGGTTCTTGGTGTTTCTATGTCATCAAGGAGATGCTTTGTGTACATCAAGACACAAAAGATCAGAGTTCACTGATGAGAACAATTAATCTTTTTGGTCAGCACCAAGAATGCATATTTCAAAATGTTTTGATTTGCCTTTTTTTTTTTAATTTTTTTTTTTTAATAGACTAGGAGCACTCTAGGAATCAAGATCATGCATGAAAAGACAGAAGTCGTATATTATTTGTCTTAGTGTTAATACTTCCTTTAGATGCTAAGTTACAGTACATTCCATGAAAATGAAATATTAAATACTGTTTATCACATTCTGAAGAAATTCATATACATTAAACTGATCTTTTTTGTAGGAAGAATTAAAGAGCAAGTACTGAGTTAGGAGTTGTTTTCATTTGGAGGCACAATTGCTTCATAATTTTCCATTCTTTTGAGGCTTTCCAAACACAAAATCTAACAGAGCTTAGCACTGATATTGTGTAGTGCTGACAATCCCTGTATAAAAAAGAGGATTGATCTTGAAAAGAGCAGTAAGTGACGTGTCAGGCTTTGTCTCCCTTAGTTCTCCACCTTAAGCACCAGGCTTTGTCTTGTAGGGTCTCAAAAATGAGTGATACTCAGAGAAGAGGTGGAAGGTACTCTCACCTAAAAGCATCGATGTATAATTGTATAACAGATGGGGATCAAAACCCCTGTTTAAGTGGAGGAAAGTCTGGAATCCGCTGTATTGGGTAAGCATGTATTCTTGTGGCAGCTGTGCAAAAGTGAGGTGGTAAGATCACCAAAGTAGTTGACAGTAAATGCAGTGCAGTCTGAGTGAGCTAAGTATGCTCTCAGCGTTGGCAGGAAAATTAGCATCCTCTTTGTACTTGAGTTTTCTGTATGACAAATGATTTTACACAAATTAAAATTCCCAGGTAGTTCCTGTAAGAGCTCTATTCCACAAACATCTCTTTTCAGCATTGCAGCCCTCTGCTATTCCCTGAGAGGCTGGTAGCTGGAGAGGAGCAAAGACCTCTCCTAACCCATTTCACTGCTTGGAGAGCCGTTGTTTCACCACTGGTTGGAAAATGGAAAAAAAATTAGTAAGTAAGCAACCTGGATCACTCTGAAGTCAGACATCACACTAGGTGCCCAAATCCACCTAAGTCCCTCAGCAGACTGCTCAAATACAGCTCTCTGTGGTCAAGGGTCACTTGCTGGAGCCAAATAAGTATTCCGAGCATAAAGTTCTGATGCTCTTTGTGTAAAAGGGAACAGAGTGATCCCATGGGAAGCTGCATGTCTATGTTTACTCGTCTCATCTGCCCTTTCTATGGATCTCTTATTTTTTAAATTGAAGATCTTCCTAACTCTTGTTTTTATCCCGTTAGAATATTGAAAAATACATTATTGACACTTCAGCAAGATCATTGTATCGCGTTTAGAAATTGTACCATTCCTCATTCTTGGAATAATATTTAAAAATTTAGTTCTTTTCTACAGACTGTAACTCTAGGAAAAATACATCAGAAGATGAAATGCAGCAGAGGATGCTCAGGGGAATTAAGACATCATACTCTACACTTTGATAAAATACCGTAAAAATTTTTCTCTATTTAAAGAGATCCCAGAACACTTAATTGAATACACACTAAATGAATTCTCAGTGGGATTTTTCAAAGATGCTGGGTGTTGACTTAACTCCAGTTTCATTTATACAGATGGAGGACAATCAGTAACTTCAGTGAGAATTACCCTGGCCAGCACTGCAAAGGCTCCTGCCTGAGGGTAATGGAGGAGGCAAGGAGGGAAAAGAGAGGAAAGGATTAATTTCTGCAAGGCACCTGCTTAGAATAGTGGCAGTCTTCAGCATCAGATGTTCACAAGTCAGCTGCCCTTAACTGAGGAAAACTCAGTCATGATAATGTAAGCTTTCTTCATCCCTCCTGCCTCTCCTGCTCCTCCTCACCAGCTCTGCACCTCTAAAATGTAGATGCAATTGTGCTGCTGGGATCCCACTGCTAATGTCAGACACATCTTCACGTTGTCACGTACAGAGCTTGTCCAAACATTCCCAGTAACTGGAAATGGGATGCTGGTATGAGAAACCTGTGACTTGCTGTAGCAAGACTGTGCAGACTTAGTTTTAGAATTGGTTTTAATTCTAATTTTGTATGAGCTAGATATGTTCATATATTACCACTCCAGGGACTGGAGTTACTACTGCCTCACATATTTCATTCCCTTTGAAGTGCAAGAGAGTCCTTATACTGGGAGAGCCAATTCCTGTACTTCCTAATTTCTCCCATGTTGTTTCTTTGTTTATATTTGCTTGAACAATGAGGATCCAGTTCCACCTCTCTTCCTTTGTACTCTCCAATTCGGAAACAACCTCATGGGGGAAATTTATGCATCATCATCCTCTATGACTAAAGACTTCTTTCCTCTCTTGCATCTAGTTTCAAAGATTGAATGATGTACTAATTCTGACTTTTCATCTGCAGGCACTGTAAACTCCAGAACATCAGACTCTTTTGTGACCTGGTGTTGGAAACTTGTTACTGACTACTCTGTGGGTATTTTTCTTTAAACTGTAGTAATAGATACAGGTATAAGTTCATGTTTGTGTGCACACATACACACACACACACAGACAAAAAGCCAGGGAAGGTATGATTGTATTTACTTTGGGATGGAAAATGCTATAGTTTCTAGCCTTGACTTGTATAATTGATTTTCCCACAGCTTTGTGGGAAATGATTTATATTACAGTCTTTCAATGATTTATAAAAGAGAGGCATGCAAACACACATACAAATCTACTCATATACTCATAAATATATTTTTATGCATTTAAACCCCAGTAATGCCATTGGTGTAAAATAACTGCATGAATGATACAATAAAATAAAAGGTAATAAATACAAAATTATGCTAAGTCGGCAGCACACCTGGCTACAGTGGAGGCAAAGAGCATTTCTGACGGCTCCTACATTTTGCTGAGTAACCTACGGCTTTCCCTGGAGGTGGAGCACAGCATAAGCCTCAGTCACAATTATATCCCTGCGATGCCCTTCTCCCTTCCTGAAGAGAGCTGGGGCTGAGCCTTTAGGTGGAGCTCACTTCCCACTGCTCCTGTAAGAGCAGCACAGCAGCTCCTGTTGCCTACAGTAAACCTGGCCCAGCCCTGCAAGAGAGCCAGGAAAGCAGAGTTAGTCTCCTGATTTTCACAGCTCCTGTTAATAGCCTGGTTACTCACAAGCTGAAAAGTAGTTTATTTCAAAATCTGTTTGAAGATGCTTTTTGTCCTGCATGCACAGTGTCAATTAGTGCATTTAAGGGACGTGAGGCTGCAGGTGGATCCACCTTGGCTGGGCTGCATTGTCGGGGCTGGAAGTTTTGTGGGCACCTAGCTACCACTGCAGGATGAGTATAGTATCAGAGACTCTTTATATAGGTCCACAGAGCCA
Source organism: Forpus xanthops (assembly GCA_032466535.1). Taxonomy (NCBI): domain Eukaryota; kingdom Metazoa; phylum Chordata; class Aves; order Psittaciformes; family Psittacidae; genus Forpus; species Forpus xanthops. Next base: position 30,703 of record JASSUY010013559.1, on the reverse strand, counting down.
GGAAAGCTCTCAGATCTACATCACTTCCCAGTCTAAATGGATCTCATGGACCTTCAGCTCCAGAATGAGACATAGCATGGCCCAGAAATATGGAACAGTAGATGCATCCAGCACATTTTGCTGCATGGGTGCAGAAGGCTGTGCTGAGTTGTGGGATGGGGAGGGCAGCGTGGAGGCTGTATGACTGAGAGGAGGGCCATTGCAGAAGCAGCATGAAGAAGCAGGCTTCTGTGCAAGTTTAGTGCTCAGCAAGGGAAATTTGTCAGACTTGCATCAGCTGTGAAGTGAGTGATTCCCAGTTCTTCCCATCCCTTCTGTGAGATCTGGCAAGCTGGAGAGTAGGCAGAAATAAGTGGAAGAAAGCTTTGTGCTAGCAGCAAACCCTAAATAAGTGGACTGCAATAAAGTCATATGTGAGGGTTTGAAATTTTGTTTAACAAAGCCAGACTTTAAAAGGATTGTTTGTCTCACACGGCAAAAGTCATACCAGGCATCACAAACAGGTCATGTCTTAGCTCAGGAGGATGAAGGAAATGAGGGGATAACTCTAGACAGCAGAAGAATATTCATTACTTGCAAAACATGAAAAAGCAAAATCAATGCATTCCATTTGTCTTATTATGCATGAAGCTGCCAGCAATATCACACCACATTCACAGAAGTGTCTGTCATCGTCCTAAATCTTGCTCACCATATTTTTACACTACCAAGCCTCCTGGGATGAGCATATATTTGGACTGAAAAGTATTACAAAAGCAACTTTACACAGGCTGTCCCACTGCCAGCTGTGGGATGGTGAGGATCTTGCCTGGACACCAAAGAGGGATCAGGAGATGCCAAATACTCTGTTGAAACCCTGGAAGTGAATTAAAAGTTTAGAATTGTTAACAACTGCCAGGCTTGCTGCCCCAGGGCTGAACTACAAAATCGAGTGATTAGAAGAAACCTAGGCTGTGGGGTTGGTGTGCAGACAGCTTCTCTTGACTCGGCTGCCAGAGTGGTGATGTGTGTTAACAACAGGATTGCTCTAATGCTTTTGTCATTTCATGGCATTTTGTGAAATACCATGACTATGAGCTCTTGCTCCTTCTGATACTTGACCTAAGTTGACATGAAGTTTGATCAGGGACAAACAAAGCTGATATTGCCAGTCTACAGCTTTGGACAGAAGAATCTGTCTTGCAGCATCTGAGTTTATGAAGCTGGGGCAACTAAAGGGGAGGCAAAGTTCAGATATTTATTTAGCAGCCAAGGCATTTGAAGAGCAGATTTTGTGGTACAGCTTCAGCTTTGTACTTAAATGATATTTAAGTCTTTACAGCTGAGAATCAGTAACAGAGAGAAGAGGAGATATAAACTGATGCCTCTAAGTAAGAACTGTCAGCAACCATGCTTTAGGCAAAGAAGAGTCCAGAAGTGCAAGAGGCATTTTGAAAGAAAAGAAAACAAAACAAAAACCAAATCGAAGCCTAAATCCAAAAGAGACAGGCTTTGTAATTCTGCAGCCTGCAGAGCTACACTTCTTCCTCACTTTAGTGCCTGCTTATTTTTGTTGGATTCGCAGAAATTCCTGGTCTTCTTCTCTACTTGTGAAAGAAAAAAACAGAATTTCTGAAGATTGTAAATATCTGTAAAATATCTAATGGTTCAGTAAGCTGTTTTCCAGACAAATCTTCATCAGCTGAAACTACATCTGTACTAAAAATCCTTCCCCATTTTGTGATCCCTCATACCAGTATCCAAACCTCCCTCTCATGAATTTGATAAGAAGTTTTGATAGGAAATCAAGTTATAAGGGAAACCACGTGTTTACAGCGTTGCTGGTGCATGCTTCTCATTCTGTTATAACTTAATTTTCCTTCCTATTCCCCCGTATTTTCCCATGGTAAAGCCCAACTACTAGAAATGCAAGCAACATTAGCAATTTAAAATGATCTTAAAGGTCAGGGTTAAGAAGACTCACCATCTCTTCACACAACAGACCATTACCCACTACAGTAAGTAGTTCTGAGATCAGCAATAACAAATTCTGGTGCTGTAGCATTACTCCTATTTGTAGGGTAAATACCCTTCTCATTGATTTTCTTCCAAACTCTAAAAATGTGTACCAAAACATGATTGAATATAATGAATACAGCATATCATCCTGTGTGTTATACAGAACTTAGGAGGTGGGGTTTGGCTTACAGATCAAGTCACCTGGAACAAGCCTATGTAGAACTTCCTGATGCAGTCAGTGGGGCTCCAGTCAAGACAACTGAGTCTAGAATCAACTCACCTGACTTAACATTAATGTATACCTCTGGGTGAGCTGAGTAGCTGTCTAGAGTGATCTGTCTGCCCTGGCTAGGTACCTATGGATTATAACAGCAGGTTAGATACCTATTGCATAGGTAGATATATCCTCTCCAGTGTTAATCTGCAAGATGAATCAACCTGCTATTTCTTTCCTCAAAAAAAGAGAGCAATTCCATTACTGTAATTTATTACTTTTACTATCATTCTTACCACAGAGCATCACATGTAGATGTCAGTATACTGTACACACAGAAAAAAAGGATAGTTTTAACTCAGAGAACCCAGATCCATGAATAGCAGCTGTAGAGTTCAATAGGAGTCACAGGGATGCTCACTCTTACCATACTCTCTCTGTGATATCCTCACAAATAAAGTGAGGAAGCATGGTCTCTTCTGAGAGGTGAGTGATCAACTACTCTCAGTGAACACTGTCAAAATGCAAGATTACATCAGTGGGGCTCTTTATATTTTCACTGATGAATAAGATGATGGAATAGACAGGATTTTACTGTATTTGCACACAGCATTAAGCAGGAGGGACTGCAAATACAAAATAGTATTCAAAGCAATCCTGACAAAGTGAAGGTACTGACCAAAGTAAACAGAAGACAGATCCGAAAGATGCAGCAGGCAGGAAAGAATAATCAGCTGTACAAATACAAGCCCTCACCAGGAGAAGATACAGGGGTTATGGTGGGTCACAGCAGAGCATAAGTCAATACCGTGTTGTTATAAGAAAGCTAAACACAATAATTGGTGGCATCATGAGGTACCCAAAGCAATCTTTCCACTTTATTCAGTGTTAGTGAAGCTTCAACTGCAATAGTGTAATCAGTTTTGAGCTCAAGAAAGAAGCTTATTAACTGGAGAAAGTATAAAATTTTAATAAATCAGAAGTCATGAAATCATGGCCTTTAAGAAAGAATTGAAGGAGTGGGTTGTATAATCTAAAGAAGGCTGAGAAAAGATTCGCTGCAAATTTTAAAATATGCAAAAAGCAGGGATTTAATTCATTGTATCCATAACGAAAAACTTTCTTACACAAAAGACAATGAATGATGGGAAATAATTGCAGTAGGTGGCTGTTAAGACATATCCTTAGGTGCCTTTAAGAGCAGTTCAGAGAAATGTTTAGGTATAGTCTATCCTACCTCAGATGGTGCAGTGAATTAGATTATGTCCTCAGGTCTCTTTCCATGCCCGTGTGTGTAACAGCGCATCATGACCATTTTGTGACAATATCTTTATCTTGAATAAGTTCATGATGCATGGCCTCTAAGGAGAGGGTTAAAAAAATGTGCCACTAAGCTAAGCAGAGGGGGTCAAGGCATGTGTCCTCATTGCAGGGACTGCCACAGAAAACTTACGTCAAAGCGATTCTCTGAGAAGCAGAAAAGGAGAGTCACTTGGAAGCTGCTGTTGAACCTGAGCTAAAAAGACAGCAGAGCTGCAATGTTTAGAGAAAGTAAATATACCATGAATTTGTTTCACATAACAAGGCAGACTGCATAGGCATGGCAGCATTTGGCTTGTTAAAGTGTAGTCTAAGGTAGCCTATTTGGCCTGACTTTTGTTTGGAAATAGGAAATCTAGCTTTAGCTTGCAGCTGTGAGCGTGAGCTCTCAGCACCCACTGCAAATGCCTGTAGATCTGGGGCATTGACAAGTCTTGAACATACTTCTCTGCATCTGTTTTTACCTTGATTCTTTTCCTCCTGGTTTTCATTTTCTACTACTGTTCTTGCTTATGCTCTGCACTTTCCAAAGACTCTTAAAACTCTTGTCACATAGCCAGGAGGCTTAGAAATCCATTGAGGCTTGAAGTTAGGTCCTTGACACAGCCAGTATAAACATTAATCCTTACTACAATGCTCCAGCAATAAAAAGATATGCCAGTAGTCTAAAGTACAGTATCAAGACCATAAGAAATAAGATATCTTGGTTTTGAATAAGGGAATGGAGAGGTTTAAGCTTTATAGTTGTGAAGGTGTATAGGAAAGAGGATGGCCAAAAGGCAGGGGGAAAAAAAAAGTGGTTTAAAACCTCAGAAAACTGACCAAGGGAAAGTTTTTTGAGGGTAGCAGGTAGTGGTAAGGCATAGGAATATGACTTCTAACCACAATTAAAAAAAAAAGATGAAAGTGCTGGTTCCAAAGGGAATAGGTACACAGAGTTACACTGTCTCTGACAGCAGCCATCTCCTGGAGCCTCTGCTAACGGCAAAGAGCAAAGGTTAAGTGAAGTTCTGTGAGGAGCCTCAGTTCTGTCACTGAGTGAGTTCTGCCATGTGCACATCTCTGCTAGAGAGCTATAGGCTTGAAATACCTCCTGGGCAGGTTGGCTGTCTGCTTGTAACACAGTATCACCTTTTACTAAACCCTGTTTACCGCAAGAACTGATCAAAACAAGTACTTCCACTTTTAGAAAGAGCTGATTATGCTTTTCTCCTATTTTCCACCTCCCTATCCTGCAACCCCAGCTAGAGGGAGTTGTGTGTGTATCCCCTGCTTTTCTACCTTCTTATGTGTACTCTGGAAAGAGCTGATTTTCAACTGAAACAACGTTAAAATGCCCTCTCCTGTACTCGCAGACAAGATAGCGGAGAAAAAAGAAAGACCACAGAAATCACCAGGAAGGAGCTAGGCCCAATTTGTCATCCTTTGGATTCAGCAGAGTACCTCATCATACAATATACAGATGTGTCGCACCATACTTTTCCTGGTTTTAAGGTTTGTGACATTTCTTTTCCCTGTCTGCATGGACAGATAGCAGCAAGAGCCTGCTGGACACTGGCTCCTTTGTTGCCTTTCAACATGTGAGGCAAGGAGCAGATCTATGTAGCCTGAGGCTTGTGATACAAATTGTTAATCTTATCATATTACTCTTGAGTATTTATTTGTTACAAATATTTACAAAAAATCAATAATGTTGAAATACAACAAAAGTTGCTACAGTCTATGATTAATATTAGTGCAGGACAGGATTGGACTAATGGTAAGTGCAGAATATACACAGTGATGGCTTGCCTTTGAAATGAACTATATGATGCTGCATGCGGAATATATGACTTTTAAGCTGTAGCTTGTATCTAGAAGTGCTATTTCTTCACAGTAAGACATTCAAGACCTATACTATTTCTAGTTGATAGAACTGAGATGCGTTTCATATCAGCCAAAGGCAGACATACATTTATGAAGAGAAAGGCTTTCTTTTTTTAAAGCATCTCTAATAATTATCATAGAATGGTAGAATCAGAGGGTTGGAAAGGATCTCACACTAGACCGTGTTGCCTGAAACTCTGTCCAGCCTGGCCTTGAACATAGCCAGGGATGAGGCATTCACAACTTCCAGTGCCTCACCACCCTTACAGTAAAGTATTTCTTCTTTATATCTACCCTGATCTTCCCCTGATTAAGTATGGACCTGTTACCCCTTGTCCTCTCACTACAGTCCCTCATGAGGAGTCCCTCCCCAACAACCTTGTAGGCCCCCTTCAGATACTGGAAGGCTGCTATGAGGTCTCCACGCAGCCTTCTCTTCTCCAGGCTGAATAACCCCAACTTTCTTAGCCTGTCTTCGTACGGGAGGTACTCCAGCCCCTGATCATCCTCGTGGTCCTCCTCTGGACTTGCTCCAACACATCCATGTTGCTCTTATGTTGAGGACAGCAGAACTGCACACAATACTCCAAGTGAGGTCTCACTAGAGCAGAGTAGAGGAGCAGAGTCACCTCCTTTGACATGCTGGTCACACTCCTTTTGTTGCAGCCCAGGACATAGTTGGCTTTCTGGGCTGCAAGCACACACTGAAGCTGGCTCATGCTCAATTTCTCTTCAACTAACACCTCCAAGTCCTTCTCCACAGAACAGCTGTGCCCAATCTGTAGCTGTGCCTGGAATTGCCCTGACCCAGGCATAGGACCTTGCAATTGTCTTGGTTGAACTTCATGAGGTTAGCATTGCCCCACCTCTCAAGTGTGTCCAGGTCCCTCTGGATGGCATCGCTTCCCTCCAGCATATCAATCAAACAACACAGCTTAGTGTCATTGGCAAATTTACTGAGGGTGCACTCAATCCCACTGTCCATGTCGCTGGCAAAGATGTGGAGCAGGATCAGTTCCAACTGACCCCTGAGGGACACCACTCGTTGCTGGTCTCCAGTTGAACACTGAGCCATTAATCGTAACTCTCTGCATGTGGCCACCCATATACTCTAGAAGGCATGAACGCTGTTTACTTTAAACAGGCTTATGCAAAGGAAAACATGACATGAAAAATTGCAGGGGTGATATTGGGAAAGATAAATCAGACTTTTTGATAAAGCAAAGTTCCATGGAAGGGGTCCATAACTGTCACATCATGTAATATTCAGAGTGGCTAGAAAGACTCTTCAAGTGAACAACACCACTGCTTATTTTTCCAGGTTCCTCTACACCTTCCTGGACTAAAGTCTCGTTATTTCCTCACATGGATTGGAAATGTGCTCAGTATCATCACTGCCTGAAATAGTGTGAATGCAACCTCCTTCTGGTTTCAGGTCTCTCTGGCCCTCCATCAGCACTGAGCTCATATGTAACCTGCGAGTTTATCTATCTCTGACCTTTTGAGCAACCTGAGTAAACACAGACATTACTGGCCAGCCCAGCTCTGCAACACAAGTTTTGCAGTAGCGCTGAACCTAGGAGACAGTTTTATGCATAGTGGTTTCCTACAGGTGTGAAAATGCTGCTGGTTTTCTCTGAGGGACAGCTCAAGGACAGAATGGAGGGTTTTAAGAGTTTGACTCTTAAATAATTCAGTGGCTACTGGCCAGCTTTTGCAAGATCTCCCACCGCTCATCTTGGGACCAAGTCTATGGAGCCCCGACCCTAGCAATTGTGCAATGAAGTGCTAATCTATGCTGTGCAGCAGCTTCTTCAGAGGAAAACTTATTCTTATTTCACAATAGAATGAGATTTTAACCCAGTAAAAGCCGGTATTCATGGGAATATGGTTACTAAGTGCTGGTTTAAAAGACACAGATACATCAAAGAATCTCACTTAAGAATACATTCCCTGATTAAGCAAGCCACAGGGTTATACAACGTTTACCATCCCATAATCTCCTATGAAAATGTCAGGATTTTTTTCAGAAATACCACATATATTTGCTAATTAATCATAGTATGTTTACTTTACTTATCTCTACTGATTCTGTTGGTCAGTTAACCCAGACAAAATACCCTAATGAACTCAGGGTATTTGAAATCACCAGCCAATATTCAAAAGGCCGTTTCTGGTATTGTCTACACATATACTCCAAGTATGAAAGTATGCAAATATACTTAGTTTATTAAAATCTTACATCAGTGCTAAGACATTTATGACTGTGAATTTATAAGACCTGATTGACAGACTTGCTTCAGTTGCTTTATTTGAGTGACATAACTTAAAAGTCACATTTATTTGCCAGAAGAATTACCAGACGAAACATTTGTTGTACCTTTGTCCAGTTATCTCTTGACAGGCACCAGTTCCAGAAACATGTGTGGCTTACACAAAAGTCTGTCTAACATCAGTGAACTGCTTGCGTAAGTTAATGTTCTTTTCACCTAAAATCTCATATAAAAAACATTTTTTCCCCAAACCCAGGAATTTTAGAATAGCAATTAAACCTTAACAGGCACTCAGAAAACAGTCCCTGACACCAGTACAAATCTCTCCAGCAGCCCTGAGAGTCACCAGAACAAGATCACAAAATACATCAGTGATCAGCAATACACCAAGCAAAGAAAAAAGTGTGGCAGAAGTTGTAGATGACTATAAAGAAGTAGTCCCTCACACCACTGTCTGTGATACTAAAAAGTTTCAAACAATGAAATTTATTTTCTGATGTTAATAATTAGCAAGGCCCCTTTCTTTCTATGTAAAGGGGTTTTCTACGCCCATTTAAGAAGCTGCATCAGCTTTGCTTAAGGACACTGAGGGGCACTAGTGAAAGGCACAGAGAATGAGCAGGACGCACAGATGTATTCCTAGCCTTGAGGGAAGAGCAAGGAGCCAATTAATCTTGAAGTCACAACCTTCTCCTACTTCTCAGGAGGAAAGATTAGATTCTGTGTTCTGTACAAAATAATCTGAGTGGTAAATTTCCAGGAAATATTTGTATTGGTTTCTCTTTCTTTTCTAGGTAACAAGTATTACTTAGCATTTCTGTCACCTTCACCGAAGAACAATGTGAGTAGCAATTTGCTCCCCAAGTACATAATTGGATTATCACTTAGTTCACTAGTTCTAATCCTATGAACATTGAACTAGATAAAGTTCAGGTCAATTATTTCAGTGTTCTTGGAGAAAACCAGACATCTTAGGAGGAAAGTTGTCCCACCTCTCTTGATTAACTATTGTAGTGTAGTATAGTATAAATCAGTCTACAGACCTATCTCCTCCAGTGCCCAGAGAAGGGAGCTTCTTGGCTAGTGCAGATAGTCAACATAAGAAGAAATAAATCCCACCTGTAAAAACTATAACCTCTTAACATTCTCCTCTTTAAATTCAGATTTTTCACTACCAAGCATATTTCCCAAAGTTCATTATATTCAGGCTTTTCACTGGAGCCACTTCAATTTTTACAGGGCCATCTTGGATAATGGAAGTGTGCACATACGTGTAAGCAACATCTTCTTAGTAGTCACAGCAGCATTATCATATACATACACAATAATATATATATACATGAATATTAACCTCCTCAGTGATAGTAACCTCCATATCAATACATGATAACCCATTGTTCATTGTTTCAATTCTTTCATAACTTTGCACTGTAGTAGCTTCCAGAGTACCTTCCTGAATACTTTTTCCTACAGAAGAACATGAGCTTAGCTACCGGTATTGGTCTATTTCACCAAAGCTAACAATTAGAAAATGAGGCATTAGAGAAGAATGGGGGAAAAGACATAACAAAGAACCAGAGGAATGCAAGCCTAGGAGCTCCTTTTGACTCCACTTCAGGTGAAAAGGGTTAGCAGTGAATTAATTAAGGCTGGCAGTGGCCAGACTGAGAGGGAGCTATCTTTCAAGTGACAGATGGAAACAATGTGCACTGACTTTGATAGATGCAAAGCAACAGGTCCATCACGCTTAAGAAATAATAAAAGGTCACCTGCTTATTCACTAAGAAAACATTTGACATGAGTGAGAGGCATAACCTGTCTCTTCAGGAACTCTTCAGATTAGGCTATTGATGAAGGACATGGCAGCTATTTTTGCTAAAAGGATTAAAGTGTTTTATCTCCTCATGTGTTTTAAATTATGCCAATGTATACTATACAAGCACTGTCTGTTTAGTGGTACAAGAAGGAATTTCACTGCTATCATCTGCTTTGAATCTTTAGCCTTTGCTCACCTAGTTCAAGAAAAAAAAAAAACAAAACAACCAAAGTTCAAAGCTAAAACAGACTCTAAACAAGGATCCATAATAAAAAACAACAAAAACCAAACAAACAAAAACCAAACAAACAAACAAAAAAAAAACCCAACAAAAAAAAAAACAAAACCCAAAACCAAACAGGCATTGCATAGTGTCATGGTTTAAGCCCAGGCAGCTGCGCAGTTCGCTCACTCACCCCCCCCCTCTTCCTTGTCCCTCTCCCGGAGGGACAGGAAGGAGAATCAAAAGAATGTAACACCCACAGGTTGAAATAAGAACAGTCCAGTAACTGCACTGCTGCTACCACCGATAATAATAATGAAAAGGGAAACAACAAGGGAAGAGAATACAACTGCTCACCACTGATACCCAACCCAACCCAGCAGTGAACCCCCTCTTCTGGATCCTTGCCCTTAATTTTTTACATCCTGGGCATGATATGCTGTGGTATGGAATACCTCTTTGGTCAGTTTGGGTCAGGTGTTCTGTCTCTGCTTCCTCCCAGCTTCCCCTCCTCCCTGGCACAGCACGAGGCTCAGAAAGCCCTTGGTCAAAGTAAACATTCTAAGCAGTAACTAAAAACATCAGTGTTATGAGGGCTGTTCCCAGACTGAAAGTCAAAACCACAGCACTGCAACAGCTACTAAGAAGGAGAAAAATAACTGCTCCTGCTGAACCCAGGACACATAGTAAAAACTACTTTCAGCTTTCAGGTTCTCAGTTCAGAATGTATGTCTTTTGGTCACTGCTTAAAAAAAGCTGATTATTTTGGAACAATGCCTTTCAACTGCAAATATAAGTCTGCTCTGCCTGAAGCAAGAAGATACTCACTTGGACTGCTCTCTGCCATTCCAGGTCATGCTCTGCTTGGTTGTCAATTTTGTGCCATTTAGGCTATAAGTGATCCAGAGGGCTTAGGAGCACCTCATTCAAACTCATTCTCCAACATGGACTATGGGGGAACCAGTGCTTCACTTTGCAGTGATGCACACATGGACTTAGTTATGCTGCTGCTGTTGAGATTTTTATATTTTTTCAATTTTCAATTTTTTTTACCTTCCAAGGGATTTTAATTTTTCTAACTCCTTTAAATCTATTTAACACTTTGCTTTCCATTCTGTCTTTATCTTTGTCTGCTTGGGTTGCCTGCGGACCTGTCTGCTAGGTTAAATGCATGGCATGAACTGGCATTGCCTGTGAATGAATGTAAAGTGTCTTTTGAAACTGGTAGAACTATATGTCACAGATGCCATGGCAGTAGCAGGCACTTGTGCCAGATATGCATGCTAGTACCAGTACTGAACATCACTGCAAACATAATGGTGGATTTCTTTTGGAGGAAAGTTTTGCAAAAGAGAAAAGGCACAGGAAATTGGACCAGCCTGAACTGCCAGCTAATGTTCAGGAAGAGATTAGCTTAACACAAGGATGAGTTTGATGCTGCAAAAATAATTTATGCTGTTTTTTCCCCTGGTTTTGTTGTATTTGCTATACTAATAAGTATGCACATACTTGTGTAATTATCATAATTGCTATTAATCCCTGCAACAGAATTGTAGTTTCATCAGTCACAGGCTTATTAATAGTGGGAAAGGGAACTAGAAACTATGAAATAGGACTAGATGGAATGGTTTGAGACATCACATTAATTTTCCTACACTCCATGGGATTTCATTACACAATCCGTCTTGATGAATGGGTTCTCTGTGAGATCTAATGAGGGAACATGTGATTGACTTATTGTTGTGTTACAGTCTATATGTCTTTCCTCCACTGAACTGGGAGCTGCCTCTATATTCATAACAGATGCTTTTGGCCAGGAGGATCCTTAGGTCTAGATAGACAATGAGCTAATAAGAAGAAAGCCAAAATCATTTGGTGCTACAATGCTGCAGTCTAGAAACTTGTGCACTTGTGTTTAATAATTATGGTACCAGCAGGGACATAATTTTGCTGGTGTTTCTGAAAAACCTGAAAATATGCAAATCAGCTTTCACTCAACTTGGGGGCCCTGAACTCCTCTTGGCAGCTCCCCAGTGCTCCCCCCATCTGCTCATGGCCCATGACCACATATCCATCCTCTGTGGCTCTCAGCCCTTGCCTCAGGGACACCAGAGCTGGTCTCTGGGTCCTAACAGCCCTGCTTTGCCTTGTCGTAAACCAGCTAAGCCAGGCCCATTGCGGGACTACGTCCTTGCCCTGCCGCACTAGTCCCCATCCCAAAGGAATGTGCCAGATGCCCTGGCTGAGCCAGGCTGGGGGTAGGATGCTGCAAGGCTGCCAGGGATTGCCATCTCATGTGGTCTCCCATGATCCCTGCCTCTGGCCTAAGGCAGCTCCTGGCCTGGCTGCACCACGGCACTCAGACACTTCTGTTCTTACGCTATGGCTCTGTGTGCTCAGGAGTAATGCGTTTACATTCCCTCATTGCTTTTACTAATGGGCTTAATCTTGTAGGTTCTACATTTAATGATCAGTCCTACTTCGAATGTAATCTGACTGATAAAATATGCAATTTTTGCTTATTAGCTCTAGATTAATGTCAGACTGTTTCATGTTGTATTAAAAATCTTGGCTATTAGCATTTAACCCCTCCAGTTAACATTTGCTGCTAATTAAGCTGATGCCACTGTAGGGCAAAGGGACAGACTAGACAACCTCCAGAGACTCCTTCCAGCAGTTTTCCTTTATTGGAAAGGCTGGCATGGAGCTTATGCTCATTTAATTGTACGCTATTTCAAAGGCTGAGATGTATTTTCGGAATTTGTACACTGATTACTTTAAAGAAAATTGAAATTATGTAAAATATATATTTAAATAATTTATTTATCCATTCCTGTCTTCTGTAACATCAGTATTCAGAAGATACAAAGGTATGAATCAGAAGAACAAGCAAGACCTGGCTGCAAACTAGAGGAAGCAAGCCATATTCACCCTACCTTCAAAGGATTCTCCACCACAAAGTTGTAAGGAAGTGCAAGTGCCAAATTCACTAAGTGCCTGAAAGCATCAAGTTTCAGTGTGCATTCCCAGCTGATGGAAGATGCAACCTTGCTTTTAATGACCAATCTCTTTGTTATCTTTCTTTTTGCAGTTTCCCTCTATGTGATATTGAAGCCCTAAGGTTGTGTCTAGATTTACCTGTACTCCTGGGCCTGGATCTCTGGCCATCAAACAGCCTAAAACCTGTCAAGTCCTGACCTAGTTAGAAAGGTCTGGGACCCACTGCAGTGTACCATGGTACCCACCATGCCTATGTGTCCGGGCTTTTCCCCTGTGCAGTAGGGGATGGTGGCAGTGGCAGAGATGGGTTGGAGGCAGGATGAATGCCTACAGCTCTCTGACATGGAGTTGGAGCTGTGGAAGTTTCCATCCAGATCCAGGAATTTAGGATAATTCCTGGCTCTGATTATATCACTGTTACTGAAGCACCTTAGTGATGCAGGTGCTAATATAGCTTGCAGGTAATGGAGGAAACCATTTTGGATGCTTTGAGTAAAGGTCAACACATATTACCTGCCAGCAGGAAATTTCAGCAGTGAAAACTGGCTTGTCCTGAAGCAGAGGCTTTCCTACTTAATATGATGAAGAGGGATTCTAACATATAACAAAAATGAAAAGTGGGCTTATTAAATGCACTGTTATATAAGGAGCAGAAGCTGAGAGAAAGTGTAATTTAAAATGCCACACTGCTTTTACCAGTCACTGACCAGACATACAAGAATGATGTGTCTATTCTCTTAGTCTTTGTAAATTTGAAGATCTTTTGCTTTGACCTTGAGTTCATCAATTTTCCACTAAATTCTCAAAATTTAGGCCAGGGCCATCAGTACATTTTCTCCCAGACAGTATAGCTATTTATGCCATCACATTGCCACAGTGTCGAAGTGCCAATCAGAGTTTATGGAAACAATATACTTTGTCTCAGACAAGTTCTCTTCCAAGGTGAGAAAATGCGGAGGCTCCCAGTTGCTGTGTTTTCTCAGGAAGTTTGCTCTGCTGTTAACATTTAACATTATACTTTCAAAGGATAATGCACCAAAATCCAGGCAGAAGGCTCTTTTACTTGTTTAATTAGTTAGAGCAGCATGGGATGAGAGAAGTAATGGGTCCATAAAAAAACAGAAACAGAATATTAATATGATTAGAGGTGAGGTTTCCAGACCAAAAAAAAAAAAAAAAATAAAACAATCAAATTTTTATGCAATCAAAGAGGCTTTATAAGGGTTATGTCTACCATTCTGATCATATCTGTTGAGGATTGGTATGTTTAGACAAATTCAGGTGTATAAAAGACCAGCAGCAAAAGCGTATCCCCATATGTGAGGATACTAGTGTGCTTAACACTGCAAACAGAAAAGTAGAAAGAAGAATATATGTTTAAATGCATCATGATGTAAACATTTTGGAAGCAGAAGCTACTGAGATGTGAAAAATGAACCTTTGAAACAGACTTTTTGTGGGAAAGAGGAAAGAAAGACTACCTCCATGGCTCTGGGTTTGGCCAAAGTTTGGTTTGACCTGCTCTAGACAGAAATAGATTTCTTCATTAGAGAAATACATAATGTCTCCATGATGATAAAAACCACATTCAATGACACGGATGTTTGCTTTATTGCATATCAACAGCAGCCTTTTGAGGACTTTGTGCTGTCAGACACTTCCATGGACCTTCATGTGGCTCTAGGGCACGAACCATCTACCCTCAGTTGAAAGCCATATAGCCCTGTTTCAAACCGTCTGATTGAGGACATTTGGAATCTGTGGCACTTGGCATTAAGTATATAGATGTAACCATAGCTGCCCTTGTGAACAGCCCAAATAAAATCACCTACTTTTGCTTTTGAAATAGCCTCCCATAACTTTCAGCGGTTCATATGGGGTTTGAAATAATCTCTACAACTATTATTTCTGACAGCCATTGGACAATTAGATGTCTTCCACTATGAGGAGTTCTTGGAGTTTGATTCATCTTTTTAATCAGAGTAAGGATATGTATTTCTGAGTATTTTCAGGCTATTAACTCAGCCTCATCTGTTTCTTGGTAACCTTTTATTCTAGCTGTTTGGAAAGACCTCTTTCTTCACTAACCGCGGCTCTCAAAGAACACAGAATTTCTCCTTACAAATGATCAATCATGTACCTTTGCTTCAGGCAGACCAAGTATGACTGAGGAAAACTGTTTTGAGATGGAGATACTATGACACTTTTAATGAGGCAGAGGCTCTTGTCTTCACATATCTTCTAAGTAGAAATTCAGTAATAAAAAAGTAAAAATGTAGATACTCTCATTAGACTGCTTGCTTTTGTAGGACGTTGATAGTTATATAGCCTCAACAAGAAAAATATCACATCTGAAAGTACAAAGAAAGGGTATTAAACAGCTAGGCAAAGATCTAGAGAACAGACCTTAGATGGAACAAGAACAAAAAAAATGGGGTAAAGAGCAATATTTACTTTTTTCCCCCACAAATTCTCATAATTTTTTTTAAAGCAAAAGGTCAGTTTGATCAAAGCAAAATAGAATTGAATTTCTAAAATAATCTGGAATTGCAATGCCAGGTACAGCACCTAATCACAGTTATGATCCTCATAACTACAGGGATGAAATGAGACCCAAATTTCATATACAGTAAAATATCCTAGAATTAAACATATTAGGTATGGCTGACCCCCATCAAAAGGAATATGTGTGCTAGTTAACTACTTCTTAGGACTAGCATCCTCAGAAAGAAATCCAGTTCGAGTTCTGAAGTATATTGGTTGATTTCTCACCTTCAGAAAATTATTAAAAGGGAATGAAAAAAATTTGCACAGAAAAGAGCAAATAAATCAGGGCTACTGTCCTCTCCTTCTTTCACTCCTTTTCCTTCTCTCCTTGCTTACCCTGATCTCTCCTCCTATGAGCAACCATCCTGAACTTCAGAAGTATAAATGTAGCATTCTGATATGCATATAAAAAAGCCCTCCAGATGATGACTCAATCCCTGATACTATGACATCCCTTGAACCTCTGCCATTTCTTCTCCCAGCCATCCCAGAAAATAGTCATCATCATGGGGGAATTCGTTTGCTGGGTATCACTACTGAAGTTATTAATCTGATAGTCACAAAGTAACATAGATACCAAATGAAAATTCCGTACCACAGATACTGACAAGTGTGATAAACTACTTTCAGCTAGATACAGCTCTTTCTCTAGGTTTTGGGCATTGTTTGTTTCGATTTTCGCTTTAACCCAAATGTTCCCTTATGCTGGAATCATGGGGTTTATTTTGCTAGTTCTTTAGGTTTGGGGGGCTTTCATCCTAAAAGCTGGACTCCATCTGTTCATTGGCACACAGCTTGGAGAAAGATGGGTGTGCAGAGGACCAGCCTAAAGGCTCCGGGTTAATTCGATGACACTTCTGGATGAGCCAGTCATCTTCCCTCTTGGTGAGCCTCTTGGGAATCTCTGCAGACCACTCAGTGCCGCTGCCGATCTGGAGGAGCACTCGCACATGCCACCGGCCCACAGCACGAGCCGTGGCTAGCACAAGCTGCTGCTCATTTTGAGGGGCTCTCAAGGAAACCGCTAACTGGTCTTTCCAGAGTCCATACAGCCTCAGCAGCCACAGTTCCCTTCTGACAGCTCCAGGGAGGCTGCAGAGGGTGCAGAAGTAGACTCCAATATCTCCATGGCATTTGGGAAGCAGAGAGCAGCGAGCCCGCCGCTACTTTGCGTCGAGGGCTGCGCTCCTCAAATAAGGGCACGCTCCCTCCCGACCCCCCCTGAGAGGTAGGATAGAAAATAGCAACACATACTGCTCTCGCTGTGCGTGAGTGAAGGTAATGAGAGGAGGGGTCAGTCATCACCTAGAGGGTCGGCTGCCCCTCACCCAGCAGGAGCTCCGGTAACCCCCCGACGCACAGCTCCCGGTGCGCGTCACCGCCAGCCCTCGGCCATCGCACAGGCGGCGTGAGGCGGCTCCCACCACAGGGGCGGAGCAGGGCGGTTTTCTGCCTGGGATCGCCGGAGCCGGGTGGGAGCTGCTGGAGGGAGTGAGCCATCAGCCGGTGCCCAGCGCAGTGACATGGCTCAGAAACACGACGTGGTCGTGATTGGAGGCGGCATCTCAGGTGGGTCCGGCGGCACAAGGCATGGGGTGCTGCCAGCCTCTGGGGCGCCGAGCCCTGGTGGGGTGGCGGCAGCAACCGGGGCGCAGCCTTCTTGGGCTCCGCCGTCTTGCTGTCAGCGCAGCCGGTGGGTCGCCCGGCCACCCAGACGGGGTAAGAGGGGGTACCGGTGTGGCGGGGGAGAAGCTGCGCTGTCGCTCGCCTCATCCTGCTCCTCGGCCTGAGCGGGAGGTGCGAGAGCGTCCCAGCGGCTCGTAAAGCCGGCGGAGTGGAGTCCCCGTAACTGGGGTTGAATGCCACATGGGGCAGGCGGTATTTTGTTGGTTTTGATTTTCTTCGCTTCATCTGATGTCAATTGATATTAATTTAACTAGTTTTTATTTAATCAAGGTTTAATGCTATTAATTTTGTCCCTTATTCTTAATTTATTATTCTTATTAATGTAAATAATTTTTAATTAATTTTCAATTTATCGATTTTTATTTTACTAATTTTAATCTCATTTATTTTGATCTTATTTTTTCTTGGTTTGTTTTTATGATTTTGTTATCTTTGTTTCATTATTTTATTATTTCTTAATATTTTAATCTTATTTTTTAATTTGTATATTATTATTTTACTGTATTATTATTTTACTATTTATTTTACTAGTTTATTAATATGTCCATTTTTAATTTATTAGAATTCTTTTTTTTTTCCTGGTATTTATATATAGAATTTATGGACAGCAGGCCTGGAAGGCATCTTACACTGAGTAGCAATCTGGTGTTCTTACCCTAATCCTGGCTAGAGCACCTGTGTGTCTGCCCAAAGTGAATCTGTCTCGTGTTATGTTCTGAGATACATGTGCCCAATAAATTGTCTATGTGCAACAGTTTGGGTGTTTTTTTTTGCCTTTGACATGTCAAGCAGTTACATTTTGGTATTTTTTAGTGTTGGGAGGTATGTAGTGTGATAACTCCTGTGTTGTGTGTTAATCTCAGTGCATCTGAAAGGTCTTTTCCAACCTAAATGATTCTCTGATTCTATAATGAGTATACCACATCCAAGTAGTATCTCTTGCCAAACTGCAAACAAAATAAGATGTGTGACAAAACATGATTTTATTAATCCTTTTTTTTTTTTACATGGCTTTTAATTTTCACTGCTTATTTATATATAATTCTAGATGTCTGTTTAACCATTAAGTGTGCAGTGTGCAGCTCAAATGAGGTACAAAATGCAATGAACAAAATCATTGCCACTATTTCCTGATGATGATTCTGTGATAACAAACTGCTGAATAATTATTGAATTCAAGCTTGTTTATGCAATTGGCAAAAAATTAATGATCGCTTTTCTATGAAACAAGTTTGATTCTGTTACGGCTGATTTTTAATTTGTGCTGTGTTTTGCAGTGAAAGTCGAGTATGAAAATTAACAAGTGGTAACTGTCTAGCCATGCCTTCTTAGCAAAAACACTTCCAGTAGCACGGTTTTATGCAGCAGTAGTGCTACTGACTCTCTGTTGTAGGAGTTGGAGCAAAGGACTTAGTGTAACAGCTTTTAACATACCCTTATCTTTCATGGTTGCCATGGGAATACTTTCATGGCAGGTCTGCACAGCCCACATGTTTTTCCAAAGAAGCAGCTAGAGCACAGAAGCAGTGCTATGCTGTATTAAATCATGTGCTTCACTCTTTGATACCTGCAGACAGAAGCAGGTAGCAGGGTGAGTGCAAGGAACCAGTTTTCTATTTACTTAATTTTACACTAAATCCTCACCAAATCACTGGTTTCATACTGTTGCAACTTTTCTCCTAGCTGGAGAAATCCAGGAGAGGCCACAGATACTGGAAAATCATACACACATAAAAATTACTATTGATTAAGTAGCTCCCATCAGTCACTTTCACTACTGTCTGCTGCTCCTGATTCACCTCTTGTCTTCTGCCCACATGCTTCTCTATGAATCATTGACCTTGCAGCCAGGTGCTGAAGCTCTAGTTTCTCTTTGCTCAGATTGAAAACTCCTGCTGATGTGACAAACTGCTGCAGAGATCTCTTCTCCTGTCCCCTGGAAAATGAAGCACGTGATTTTTAAAATGGGTTGCTCCTCAGAGACCAGGCTTGTTATTGCTCCAGATTTGATGTTTATTCCTTCAGAAAGTCACCAGTTTTGAGCCTTTTGAGGTGCAGCCAACCGAGACTCTACCACTACTGCCTTTAGGTGAGGAAGGCATCAGTTGGTAGACAGCTATAAAACAGCAGAAAGTGCTCATAGCATTCAGGTGTGCTTGAGTTGTCTGCTACAGCCCTAAGGGAAGCAGGTACTTGCAGAAGAAATAAACAGTTGCTGTGCTCATGTGAGCAAATATGTTGCAGAGATGTCGCTCTGCTATTTCTTATTTATTTATTTAGGTTAATGTGAGCTGTCCCTTTGCAGTGGTCTGACCCTCTTTGGCAGCAGTTCTACCCATTTCTTTGCCAGATTTAATAAGTATGGTCTAAAATTTAAGGAGTTTTCTTACTCCTTATGATAATGGCGTAGCAGTGCAGAGACCTTCACAGCTCTGAGAATCACTGTTCTCCTCTGAAGGGACTGATGTTGTATCTGAAGATGCCACTTCATTTGCTGAATCATTTTCAGTGTCCTTTAAGGCAGGTTTGTTGAAAAGCAAAGAATAAAACTAAAGAACTAGGTAATTTAAGTAATGTAATGTAATTAAGTAATTTTCTGTAATGAAAATCTAATTTAGCCTTCATTGATTTCTTTCAAGTATCAAAATAATGGTCTGGCTCCTCTGAAGATCTTGGATCATCTCAACAAAGCTGATAACCTCTGAGGACCAAGGAGAGTTTACTAAGGAGTAGATTCTGTTGTATGAGTAAAACATTTGCTGAAGTCCTTGAATTTTTTGTGAATGGTGTAAATTAAAAAGGAATATTTTAAAAGAAAAAATTCCTAACTTAAAAATGCACATGTGAAAACACTGTATAGCATGCGTGCTATAAAGATTGTTTAGATCAGAAATATAAAATATCCTCATAGAGCTGGACCTTGAATTGTGACAGGTTCTTCTGTTTGCTCAGAGCTGACCCTTTTTCTTGGAAGGGCAAAAGGGTGGAAACAACTGTGAGAAAACTATGACGTTATGTCATCAAACTTGCTTATCTTCTTAATTGAGACACCGGTAACAGAAATTTTCGTAAATCAAATTTTGGAATCTGTTCAGAGGTTTTATTTAAATACTTCCTCCACCTGTTTTCAAAAGTGCTTTCCGGTCCCTGCTTTTGCAATGGGGACCCGTTTCCTTGTTTTCAAAGAAGTTTTCAGATTTTATCCTTATGTTAGCTCCACTCCTACTTGAGAAAATGCTGTTCTTAAATTCCTCGTGCACAGATTTTACAATCAAAGTGAGGTTAATTGATTTTTTTTTTCCTTAATCTGAAAGGTGAAGCCTTTTCTTAATTATGGTGAACCAAAACCTACTTTAGCATTTCAATAGAAATATTTTACCTCAGGGTTTTAAAATATTTAGATACTTGTTCTTCCATTATTGAGATGCCACTATGCTCTTTATTCTTCTTAAGCCTTGCTTTCTATTTATATGGTGATCTAATACTCTGTGTAATTACAGCAGCTCTCACTGCATCAGTGAGCCAATTTCAAATTACTATAAAAGAAACAGAACAAAAACCCACAACAGATCAGGTACTCTGGGGGCTATTATCTGAAGATTTTCCATTTGTTTTAAAATAGACTGAGGGCAAAACTGGTTTTCAAAATAAAAGTAGGGGATGTTGTAACAAAAGTATTCATGAGACATGTAAACTCCAGTAGTTACTTGTTTCTCTTTGCTTTCTAGTAGTAACTTACAGTGTCATAGTGCTCCTAATTTGAAAAGATATTTTGTTAAGCAAGCTACTATTTTTGGACTCCTATATTAGACACCCTTTTGGAGAGGAAAAAACACCATACCAAAAAACTGTGGCATGAATGTAATAGCTGTATGTAATGAAATGGAATGGATCCATCTGTGGGAGTACTATGATTCTCACCGGCAATACCACCGTCTCTGCGATGCATGCTGGTAAAGGGAATCCATGTCCCCACCAGCTGACATGATGAGGCTTTAATTCACATCTGTCTATCATCTGTCTGTATCTGCCATCAGGGGGTACTTCCTTTTGTGTTCAGTTACTCTCATGGCTACTGCAAAGGAGACTGGAACATTTAGGTGATGTCTGCTATTTGATTTCTAGATATTCGTAAAAACACTTGGCAGTTCATAGGAAACAGGGCAGAAGACCTCTGTATGCTGTGAAATATTTTGGTAGCCTAGGCAGCAGGGACAGTACTTGCAATTCACTGACTGTGATTTATTCCCAATTGGTCTCAAAGCTGATCTGGTAAGAAGCTTTTGAGTCTACCTGCAGAAGCCATCCTATCTCCCAAGCTCAGAGCAATGCACCATTAAGGAAAGCTTTTACATTAGCTTATTTAACCATTACGAAAGGGTGGTATTAGAAAAAGTTCATCCAGTCTATTCGACAAAATGTGAAAACCACCCTGGAAAGAGCAGAAAAGGTAAGTTAGGGTGCCAAAATTTTGGGCAAGGGATTCCTTAGTGTTATGGAAATAACTGATGGAGAATCTAAGTTTGTGTGTAGAAGCTGATGTCAGGGTTACAAACTGCACAGACCACAGGGTTCTATCCTGTACTGCTGAACTGCATTTTTTTTTTTTTAATATTTGTCTTTAACAAGCAAGATTAAACACAGGAGAGGCTGAAAGTTCTTTGTAAGGAAGTTCAGTGCATTGTTTACTTGAACAACCACCTGCAGTGGTGCTTTTGGTTTGTTAGATTTTTCAGTCTAGACAGCACTTGACTAGAACCTAACCACACCTCCTATGGTAGTAGGTAATCATCTGCATTAATGTATTGGTTTGGATCACATGTGTACCATGAGTAAACCTCCTGATTGATGCTACTTAACTGTGGTGTGCACCGAAAAGCAGGCTCAGAGCATATGCACTGGGTAACCTGCTTGAGACTGGAAGTTAAGACATGCTCTAGCAGCTCGCCTTTGAGCCTGTAGGACCACACAAGAGCTTGTCTGAAATAAAGTGCCTTTCATGGATACCATAGGGATACTGAGTATTCCCTGTTACATTTGCCAGTTCTGCTCTTCTGCACTATTTGCTAACACAAACACTGCAAATTTTCTGTCTTGGGATACTTCTAGTTTTGCATATTGAAAGCAGTAACGTGGAAAGAGTAAGCATTTCAATTCTTCTCTTCTTCCATGAAGATAAAGTTCAAAATAATTTACTTGGTCATCCTCACCACAGATATGCACCTGTGTCCCCTTCATCTTCTTGCCTACTTTTTTTTCTTTCTTTATTTTTCTTGTAACATCAAGAGATTGTCAAAAAAATCACATTGTGTGCACTTGCGAATTTTGTTGTGCTCATATTTCTCCTTGGCAGTACCAAGTACAGGGGTAATTTTAAAGGCACATGATGCAGCATGCTTCTCTTGCTGTAGCAAGTGCCAGTGTCAGTCTCCAGCAAATAGGAAGATGTCAGTTGCCTCAGTGATACAAGTCTGGGTCAAAAGTTGGTGCTCTCATTCCACAGGCTGTGAGGAGCAACCCACTGCTCTGGCTTCATCCTGGGAGCATTCAAGCTGTCCAACAGATCTGAGGAGTACATAAGGACTTAAGGACAACTGATGAATTGAGGTAGTCTTATCAAAAGGTGGAGAACTGCGGCAAAAAGCTAAGCAGGCATGTTTGTACTACCTAAGTAGCCCACACTGCTAAGGCTGCTTACAGAGCCCTAGTAGTCCCAGAGGTAAACTTCCAGCACTGCTTGTAGTGTCATAAACTAGCAGAGAGTTTGCTTTATATTTATGTATCTCACATGGCAGCTAATGACAATGAATAAGGTCTTATGCATAATTTAGTCAATTGAGAAGGCTTTCTTCAGAAGATACTATTCTGTCTGTTAACAATCTGGGCGGTATTGGCGCATCTCCCTCTGGCGCAGTTTCATTCTCTGTAGCACAAGGGACAACTGTGGTTAAGTAATTATGTTATTTGAAGATAAAAAGCTGGATTTTTACTGCCCTTTCCCAGGACAGAAGTGGCTTGCCTTTGCGTTTTGTCTCAGTCCTATAGCAGCTGCTTCACAGAGTGCTCTGATACAATGATGAAGCTTACCACGGCTATAAAATTTTGCTGAGCAATGCCATAGTAAACTGAAGACCTTCTTTTGGATTTCCTTTACAGAGAATGTCTTGATGATCTTAGAGCTCTGAGTCATGTCATCAGTCATAGAATCACAGAATAGTTTGGGTTAGATGGCACCTTTAAAGATCATGTAGTCCAATTCCCTTGTAATGAGCAGGGACATTTAAATCTAGATCAGGTCACTCAGAGCCCCATCTGGCCTGACCTTGAATGCTTCCAGAGATGGGGCATCTACCACTTCTCTGGGCAACCTTTGCTAGTGTTTCACGATCCTCATTGTAAAGCATTTCTTTTTTATATCAAGTCCAAATCTACTCTCTTTTAGTTTAAAACCATTGCCCCTTGTCCAATCATAACATGACCCACTAAATATTTGTCCTCAACTTCCAGTATTCCCTTTACACAGTGGAAGGCTGCTGTAAGGTCTTCCAGGATCCTTCTCTAGGCTAAACAGCCTGAACTCTTTCAGCCTGCTCTTACAGATATTCCATCCCTCTGGTAATATTTGTGGTCCTCCTCTGTACTAGCTCCAACAGGTCTATGTCTTTCTAGTGCTGAGGGCTCCAGAGCTTCAACTGGCCTTCAATCCTTGAGGAAATTCCATTAATCTCATTACAGTTTAAATAGTTAAATTTTTATGTAGTCATTTTTGAATGTAACATGATTTTCTTTCTGGGCTGAAGTAAACTTAAGTCAGATATAAAGGTTCCTGCTGCCTTGTGAGATGGTTTAAAAAAATGTGGTTTTTTCATGTAATTGACTGGCTTTATTTCCTTATAGACTGACTTGTGTCCAAGGTTTATAATTCTGTAATGTTGCATGATCCTCGTTTTAAGTTTTTTTTTTGCTGATTTCAGTGGTCAGTGAGAGTGCATGACCACTGAAATGACTGAAAGACAAGGTAGCCCAGTGTAGAAAATTTGAGACTTTGTGAGCTGCTTCTGATAACTCGTGTAAATGGCACAATACATCATAGATGTGCTAAGTTTTAACACTGGCTTAACACTGAGGAGTCTGGTTGTGATTCATTAGAGCTTCTGGAATCTTGCAGTTACAAGGCTTAGGTTATGGTGATGACCACTGTTTGGCACTTTGTGTTTCAGGTGGTTGAAGAATTTTGTAAAATTTTAATTAATTCAAAACCTGTTCATTTTACAGATACCACTATGTACTATTCAACTTCTTCACATTTTTCAGTTGCGAACATGTAATTCAGCTGGGTGTGGGGAAGAGGTGGTAGAGGAAAGGCGCTTTTGTAACCTCCTGCCTCCCAGCCAGCTGGTCTTTATTTTGATGGTATAATTCATATGTGAAGCATCGAATGCAGTCTGTTCAGTTGACTGCACACAGAAGCAGCTGATCAAACAGCTGCTGCATACTGTGCATCATGATTACCTGGATAGCTTGCGTATAAACTTGCAAGCTATACTGCTTGAGTGATAGATCTGTGTTTGAATGCATTAAATACTGGAGCAAGTCACCTCTTTTATTCCAATGTGTTATTTTTTTATAATGCTAGTTTAGCTGGAGTCTGAATCAGTGAGTTATGCTACATAGTGAGCACAATTTAGGAAAGAGTGTAAATTGCTTTATTTTACACCTTAGATACCTCTCTTTTCCTCACTTTTTCTTTTCCCCATGAATTTTATCAGAATGATATAAATCTAACTAGCATTTTTTCTCTCCTTACACTAACCTTCTTATGAGCTGTCTGGCTCAAGCTTTCCTTGCCTGCATTTAGAGATGGAGGGAAGACAAGCACTTGAAAATCTTCTTATTTAGTTGTTCCATTTTGGGCTTCTCTTGATAACACCTGTGTTCTCAGCCTTTGGTATCTCAGCCAGGGAATGGTTCATCAAGAGATGAACTGGGCTTTCACCAAAGAGCTGGCTGACATGAAAGGTGATTATACAAGATGCTGGAAAGTAGTAGCATTTGTCTTCATTTTTCAGTTGCTCAAATAGCTAAAATGTTCACGAATCTCTGTAAACTTTACACACCAGTAGTGTCTAGCATGTGTGTGCATGTGTGTGTATGCTTACCTTCTTGTATTATGTGACTATGATGAAGATAGGAATTTCCAGAGAGTCACTGGGATGTGGCTTGCTGGGTATTTGGAAGTGACACCGAGATAGACTCAATATAAATCCCTAATTATTAGGTGTAACTGGGTGAAAATAGTTAGCTGAAGATCAAGGGAAATACGAAACAAAATGGATACACACGGAAAGAAGGCATGGTGGCTCTGCTGATGGCTTTGCTAGCTGCCGTGAGAAGTGGCGTTCTCTGAATGGCTCCCTGTGAGCCACCAGATACTGAGAAATCCTGGAAATTGTGTTACTCTTCAATATCAAGATTTGAGAATGATTGTTTATTTTTTTTAAGTTCACGTCTGCTGTTTGATCATGTAGTTTGAGCATTTACCTTTCTCAGGGGTCTAAAAATAATGATTAAAAAAAACTTTGCTTGAGAACAGGCAAAATTTTGCATGACAGATAAGCATTTCTCTGTTGAGGCAAGTGTCGCATCATTTTGCAAAATTTTCCAGATGTAGCTTAGCCTTTTTTTTCCCACCCTGCTGTGTATGGAAGGCAAAACTCTTCTTCAGGCTGGCTTTTTATTTATTTGTATATCTCTTCATAATAGCAATCTCTAAAAGGATACTTTTAGTAAACTACCCCTATAGTGCCTTAGCCAGTTCATCGTGCTAAGTTTTGTTTATTCTAGTGGTACGATATGTTTGTTGTAGTGCTACCTTGTCTTTCAGTTCTTTTTATCTCCGTTGTTGCTTCCCTCTGTCATACTTAGAGGCAGCCTAGGTTGCAAATGGCAGAGGGATGATCTAAAGCAAAGGAGCTGCTGAGATTGAAAGTGTGGGGAAAATACTTCATAAAGATTATAACTATAATAGTGCAATTAACTTTCACTTTTAGTATATCATAAAGCCATAAAAAGGACATGCAGAATGTGTTGTTGAGGTTTTTGTGGAGTCGATTGGTTTGGTTTGGTTTGGTTTGGTTTGGTTTGGTTTGGTTTGGTTTGTCAGGTTTTCTTTTTAAACCTGACTGGAACCTAGAGACAGACTTCTGACTTTTCTTGTCGAAGCATGATGTGGGCACTAAATGGGTGTACCACTTTATGTGTAAGACATGACAAGTCCTTAAAATTAACAGAATACAGACTTAATGATTGATACTAGAAATGCTCATCCTTTGAAATGCTGGAGTGCCCATTTTTATCAATCTAAAGTTTCATTGGGCTCTTCAAATGTGAAAATGCAATGGAATCTGATGGGAAGCTACGGGCAAGGGCAGAACTGATGTGGATTTAGCACTTGATCTTGGGTGCCACCACGCTGAAGGTGCTGGATTTCCATCTGAATATAAGAAGCTGTCTTCATGCCATGCTTGACAGGGCTTAGCTTAAGGCACTACTACTTTCGTGGTCTCACTTATAACTGGTTAGATTCTATATCATTTAACCAGGTGTGATGCCTGGGACAAATGTAGACTTTGTATGTTGGTTTTAAGAATTCTGCTTAATAAATACTTCTCCCTCCACTGTGGGTGGGTCATCTAGGGGCACTGCCAGAGAGAAGAGATTGTACACAGAAAGCTGGGACTAGAGTTTATACTCAAGTAAATTCACTTTAACTCATGGAGACACCCACACTGACCTCAGTGACAACGTTACAGAATCAGCACCACCACAGACAGGAAAATACATTGCCTTGCCTCAGCTAGACAATGAAATACTAACAGAAATACATCATATTTGCTCATATAGTACCATATCCTCAGCAGAAATGTTTTGTCCTTTGTACAAACGTTTTAAGCAAATGTACATTTAAGCAGATAGGCAGATTAGTATGTCTTCTTTTTATCCTTGGAGCTTCTGAAACTAATTTTATTATTTTATGATTTTTCTAAGTTCTCTAGTGTTGGAGGTGAGTGATAGTTTGCTTTCATTGCTACATGGTGGTGCGGCTTAAGAAGAGGGAGTCTCTTCCCCTGTGGTCAAAATATTTGCATCAAGAAAGAGTTGCTTTAACACCTTGTGCTCTACTGTTCAACACATGAAAGTAAGACATTGAGAATCACAAGAGTGACACTTTAGAGACCCAGCTCTACCACATTTTTAGGTTCTGAACTATATTTTTGTCTTTTGTTTGTGAGATTGAGTCAGCTATCTAAAGTACCTTTGTCATGATGGCCCAAATTATCAAGGTTAAAGTATTACCTTCACCCTGAAAGCATACGGCTGTAGATGAAGGGCTAAGTTAATAAAAAATATTGTTAATTTTTTACTATCTTATTCTTGTAGTCTGTTGCTTTCAAAAAGTATTGTCACTTAGCTCTTGGAGCAGTCTTGATGCTGTGTACTTTGTTTTACAAGAGTCTAAGAAAGCAATGAAACCAGAATATTATTGTTCATGTTCACTATTTTTGATAGCGGTGTGCCAGCCTGATGTGAATGGAGTTTCAGGCAGCGTGCAATTAGCTATCTCAGTTGTAGTGCTCCCACTGTAACTCTGAGCATGTCCCTTCAATTTATAAATAAAAACATGAATTTATAAATTTATTTTTTCTCCAGAGCAAAATCCCTTGACCTTTCCATACTGTGAAGTTACAAAAGATGCCTGTACCACTATAACTCACCCAGACCCTAAGCAATATTGATTTTGCTTTTTTGTTGTTGTTTTGACTTTTATTTTGCCTACAGTCCTCATCTATAATGCCTTACAGGCATTATTGTCTTAAGCCATTATTTCAATTAAAACGACTTAGGCGGCTAATGATGAGTGACAAAGTAAAGGTGACCAGTGCCATGTTCAGTCTCTCAGTGGCACAGCAGTAATCGGATTGTGTTCATTAGACCAACACAAACAAAACCAATGCTATTAAATTGCAGTTTCTAACACAGTAATGTAATAAAGAAACCATGGAATACTTGAAGAAGAAAACCCACTGGTGCAAAATAGCCACTTAGCTGCAAGATAGTAAGATGCCTTTTCTCAGGTTCTGTCCTCAATCCCTTCAGTATTGCAACAGTAAGCAAACAGTATTACGCTAATGGCATTGAACTAACAGGATGGTTTTGTGATATCTCTTAAAAGGAGGTCAGAGAACACTGAGAATAAACAAGAAAGGTTTTTATTTGAATTTTAAAGTAATTTGGCATAAGCAACATCAAACAGGATTCTTTTATAAACTTAGCTAATTATTAGATGCTAGGAACTTATTCAGAAAATATTCCTGGCTAAAGGAGCATTTTTTCTGCTCCCCTCACAGTTTACCTCAACAGCTTGGGGTATTCCTCTTTATTTCTTCCTATTTCTTTGGATCAAGCAATGCAACTGTGTTGACCACTAACAAAGGGGTTTTCCTCAAAAGTTCTGCAATTTTAAGACAGAGAGGTTTTGTTTCACTAGGAACATTGCAGAAGTTTGACCAAGCTCATTTATTTGCTCTATGCATTTTGCATGTATTTCTAAGCATCAGAGGTGGTAGGTAAGGGTTACTGTATGAAGGCATCTAATAGTGGGGGAAGTTGTTTCACATGTGATTCCCCAGCAACACCAACTTCTCTAACTTTTTGTAGTTTTAGACCGATTCATGGTTTTATTTTATAAACATTTCAGCAATTTCAGACTTTGTGATTTTTGTGAGACTCATCACTTTCTTTAAGAAATTAAATTCCTGATCTCTCTGGTCAGCATGAGACAAAGATCAATGAGAATCTTGAGGTTTCTAAAATAATAGCTTCAAAATATTTAATGTCCATGGACAAAGGTGGTCTGACTAATATTCTTGAGTGCTTACATTAATATGTGTTTTCATTTACCTTAGTGACCCTGAACATAACCTATACTTGTTTGCATATAATGAATTAGGGTTTGTTTCTTTTTTTGTCCTATCAGTCTTGTGAATGTTTTTACATGCCACAAATTCTCCATTAACCCCAAGGTAGAGGACTGCACTTGTTCTGCAGGCTAAGTTACATGTCATTTCCAAGGTTCATTTTGTGACAGATCCTCAAGTTGAGCCTTGTGCTATGTTTATTGCCCTGGATCCCATTGCTGTGGTCAGGCTCAGACTTCAGTACTGCAGGCTGTTCTGCTCACTGCTCAGGGTAGAGAAGCATCTGTTACCTGATGTCTCTGCAGACGGTGATTTAGATGTGGCTGAACAGGTGGAGAGCAAGGAAAAAGTCCTCAAGAAGCTTGTCAGTTTTGGTTTTATTTACAAGGTACAGTACACCAGCCATTTCTCATGCAGACATTGCTGGCTGCATGGAGGATGACTGGCAGTGCAGCTGCTGCTCTTGCAAATACACTGGAATAACAAGGTGTTAGCTGCTGCTTGAACACATGATATCAAGAGGGATGCTGTCAGCAGTTAACCAAGCCAGTACAGAGCTTGCTCACACCTGAAAGTTCAAGCTGTGAAGGCACAACAAAAGTAAAAATCAGTTCTGTACCTCTTTTAAGGGTTGGATATTTCTAATCTACATGTATGACCAATGTCTGTATGCAGAGCCTCACTGGCTGTCATCCGTTACAACAGTAAAACTACTTGTTTTAGAAGTACTTTTTAAACATCTCTTTACTGTAAAAAATAAATGAAGAAAGGGGAGGAGAAATAAATACCAGCAAATTTCATTAATCTAAAGTAAGTCCAGATGTGAGATATGGAAGTTCTGCAGTAAGACCCGCAAGTTAGTAAAAATCTCAGTCAGATTTTTAAAAATCTATTTTAAAATGTTTTTTTTTTAGATAGATGTGTTTGGTTGGAAGGCTTCACTGTAGCAGGCAGTCAGACGAGAAACGTGACTTGTCACATTTGTCAACACAAATGCGAGTTTGGATTCTGCCCTAGCAAAGAAATTTGATATTTTTTCTTAAAAAAAAATATTAAAAATTACAAATTATTTGTTCTCTTACTACAAGAAAGCTGTTAATGGTAGGAAGGGAGATTGCAGTGAAGCTGTTTAATCAAATGATGCAATTTAGGATGTTTAGCAGGTACAGAGATACCAAAGGAGAAAAAAGTAAGTTGGAACTGAAGGTGAAATCATTATTGTAATTATTTCATTTGAGTAAGATTTGTGTGAAAGCAGAATGTTGCATGATGAAAAACTGATTTTCATGGCTTGAACTTGCATTATAAAATTCTGGGGGAGGCAATCACTCACCAGCATCTCTGAGTGGCTGCTGCTGGGTACCAGGTTGCCATAGTAACAGATGAAGTCTTGCCTGGTTAAACATCCTCTAAGCACAGTGATATTTTCAGTCTAGGACTTTAAATAAGACTTATCATCTTTGCTTCTTTGTTTGCTTTAATTATCTGCTAGTATATATATATGTGCCACTCTGTTATCCCTTAAAAAAAAGGTGACAAACAGGGGAAACTGAACCGAACTACTGTCCTCTGCAAAGTGGTGGCAAAAGTGATTGAGGCACTATGTTTATGTTGAAATGGTCCTGGGAAAGAAGGGAAAGTGCCACTTGGTGACATTGTACAGGAAATATGCATCGGTCATGTTTTTTGAATGAACTTTATATTTGAATGGGACAATATTAAAGATACATCTTTTGGTGAGCGATGCTCAAGAGAGTGAGAGGTAAGCCAGTGGCAGTGCTG
>JASSUY010013557.1:0-20108 GCA_032466535.1 Forpus xanthops | reverse complement strand
GCTAAAAATCCAAAACACAGTGCTACACCAGCTACTGCTTAAAGAAAAAAATAACTGCTGCTGCTGAACCCATGACAAGCAGGAATAGAAATTGGAAAAATCTGACTCCAGTGGTGTAGTTCTAAACAGTTAATTGGGCTTACACCAGTTCCATATCAGTGTAATTAGATGTAGATGCTTGCTACAATGGACTCAGAAATCAATATGATTAGACAAAAGCCATTTATTACTTGTGAAACTACTGTTTATGTACTTTATATACTTTAGGCTTACAGCTCTAACATTACATGTCTTTCTACTATTGGTTACATATACTTAGCAACTTGGTTAATATGTTTCATGAGAACCTAAAGTGCAGTTTTTGTAAGCAAGCAAGATTTACAGTCCAATTTAGCAACCTCTTTATCTTAGTTCCTTCTTATCTTCCAGGCCTGAATTCTTGTTTCATTAGCTATCTGGAAGTGACTTCTTTTCCATGGTCAGCTGCACAGACGTAACCAGGAGTTACCCCTGCTACATGGTCAGCTGCAAATAGTTGCTTTCGTTGAGAGCATGCCTATGTCCATTCTCTAACACGAAATCATCCACAAATGTTGCTTTGTGTGTATTTTCTATTTTTAATAAGGTTTTGATATTCAACTGTATTTGATGTGAAAACACAAGTAATTTTCTTTGAATTCCTAGGCTGCTGTGGAAAATACAGATGAACCTTAAGATGCAAGTGTTCTGAAGCTATCTTCAGTAATGAAGCAGGTGTGAAAGACATCTCCCATTTGACAAGTGAAACAATGAATACAAAATCAACAGTTTGCATATTTATGTGCTTTCTTCAGCTATGTGTTGTAAAGGGGCAGGTAATATGTGAGAGGCAAATGACTGCAGAATGGCGAGTGGAACCAAAACCTAGTATAATAAAATGGACACCAAGGGAAAACATCTGCTCAGACTTTTACAATGAATGTTGGAATATGAATAAAAGTAATTCTGGGGAAATATCAGAAGAACAAAACCTCAATATCCCTCAGATATGCCCTTTAGAGCTTCAATTAGGTGATAGTCTCTTCATTTCCTCCGAACCATCTTTTCAGTCCTTTGGAATGAATTTAGTAAATGTCTCCAAGGAAGAATTTATTAAATGCCCTAAAGCTGGTTTCTTTCAAGAACAGTTGATTTTTGCATGTCAGAAAAAAGGAATGCACCAAGTTGACCCTAACTGGCTTGGTGTTGGAACTCATTACTTTGCAGAACTTCATAAGAGAGGTCCACTACTGTGCAACATGGGCCTCCGTCTGAATGTAACTGTGAAACAGCAGTTTTGTCAACAGTCTCCAAGTGCACCGTTGTGCTCTGGACATGGAAAATGTCTAAGCCACATTTGGGAAAAAGCATATAATTGCCACTGTTTCTCACAGTATTCAGGAAGATTCTGCCAGAAGTTTGATGTATGCTCCACTAAACCTTGCCACAACAATGCATCCTGCACTGAGAAAACAGAACATTCTGGAGATTCTTATGAATGCACATGTCCTCCAAAATTTTCAGGTATTTCATTTCCCCTCTAGGTATAAATATTACATAGATAACACATTTTCTTTAATTGATGATAAAACATTTTGAACATCATTAGCAATGTTTTTTGTATAATTTGGTTGCACATTGCCAATACTACACCTGCACTGATGAAACTGTGCAGTTATTTGAAGACAATTTGTGGTTCCTTACATTTATGTCTGCATTGTGGGGAAAAACAGAGTAAGTTCTTATTATGCTTATTTTCCACTTACATTGGTAAGTACTTATGAACTTATGGAAGTAATAGATGTTTTTTAATGATTTGTTCAGCATTTCAAGTTCCTGTACCAAAAACCATAAAGTGTTTGGAGTAAGGTCCCCAAAAAAATAGTTTACAGGACTGCTGAAAAAGAGCAAATATTTTTTTTTTAAATGAGCATTTCATTCAAACTGCCACAAAACTTCCCATTTCAGTTTAAAGAACTTTTAAATTATATTAGATGAGTTTTTGAAAACAAAATTTGTTTTTAATTTCAAAGAGAAAGATCTAATTAGGAAAAGAAGAAAACAAAAATACTTTTCCAGATTGTTTTTCACCAAAAAGTTCTTTGAAAAGCAGTTTGCTAAACATGCTGTTATCACCAAATTAAAAAAGCTCACCTGATTCTATCCAGGAAATTCTGCAGTACTTGCCCAAAACCCACTGGAGAAACTGAATCTGAGTTTGGGATTGGACTACTGGAGAATATAGTATGATTAGATATGTTCTTAAAAGGAAATGAAGAATATTATGGTCAATTGTTCCTGCTGCATTCAGAACAATGGAGTTTGGAAATCCTTTAGAAAGTACCAGAAATATCCATTCATATCATGAAAAGGATTGTTGTGGCTCTTTCTGTGCTTGTGGAGCAGAAATCTAATAATGTTCCTTTGATGGACTACATTTCTATGCTCTCACAATAGTGATGCTATGCTATGAAACACAGCTGATGAGTCAGGAATGAGTGTGGTTATGTTGCATAATTTATTTTTAATTGCTTTTCAAACTGCATAATAATTAGATTACTAATGCATTTGCAAAAAGAATATGCAGGTATGAATAAGTCAATATTATGAGAATAATATTTCTATAATTATTTGAAGTTTAGTAAAATAATGGAAATTATTAGTATGCAGTAAATTTCCTATTTTCAGAGGGCTGTGTAAAATGCTTTGAAATTGATAATATCAAAATGTATTTGATATTACTTTAATTCAAATTAATTGAGAGATTCATAATTCTGCTAAAAGCAATCACCATGCTTAATGTTATCACAGGCAATGCTAAAATATTCTATTAGGCTATATGAGACTGTGTTGGCTAATGCCGTTATTTTATATTGGCAGTACTGGTACAGTAAATAAGCTGTATGTGAACAAGAAAAACTAGCAGATTAAGCTACATTATAGTATCGATGTGGCTACACAAGAATAAAGGAGGAAAAATATGCCTCCCATAATATAAAGTCTTAGAATTTTGAAAACTTGAAGTGTGAGTAATGTCATAGCAACAATCCAAGTCTTAAGCATATTTATGTTATTTAGATCTATATGTTGTAATAGCATAAACAATATATAATTGAAACTGTAGTTTCCAGAAAGCTGCATATTAAGAAAAAAATAGTCAAACTGGACTCCACATGAAAACATATTTTGCCTACAATGCTGGAAGAAACTGTAAGCTTTATTCATATGAGAATGAAATGTACTGCAGTGCTAATAGCAGTTCTGCATTTTAAGCCATATGTTGATTTGCAACTATATGGCAGATGAGGATGGGCACAGTGGCTCATGTTGCAGCAATTGTATATCTTTCTGTTTTGCTTTAGAATTTCAGTGATTTTGGTGAAACCCAGCAATCATCATTAGCACTAATAACTATCTATCTATCCACCTGTTAATATAATGTTTTATTTTACATATAAACTTGACATTTCAGAAAAAAAAAAAAGTTAAATAATTCCTTTTGAATAGGTAAAAACTGTACAGAAATAGTTGGACAGTGCCAGACACCTACATGCTTCCATGGTAACTGCAGCAATGTTACTCCAAACACATTTATTTGTGAATGCGACAAGGACTTCACAGGTAAGAAACACTTTTGTTTCTTGTCTTATAATAGTGGTTTCCTATGTTGTAATAATAGTGTGACTTTTGCACAGTTTGCAGTTTCCTCTTTTTTTTTTTTATTTTATGTAGGTTTTCTATAATAAAAAAATCAAGCTTCCACTTGACTATTGTAAAATGCTTACGTATTAAAGTAAAACATATTAATGATGGTAGCTTTTCATCACTGAATCCCATCCATGAGTACCTTCTCCTTTTGGCAGTATGACAAAGGAAGACTCATAAACACTAACTCACTGGTTCTCAAGTACAGAGTTTGCAAGAATAGGATCAGAAGTTCTTGCTGGATGATTTAAAATGATCATGACACCTTTATTCATAATTTCAGCATCTTCTTTACACTTGTGCTAAAAAAAAAAGATGGAAATAATTTAAAGAGTCAGGAGCCTCATGATTTAGTGCTGTGTCTTGATTAAAAACCTCCAACTTTCAGAAGCTAATCGGTTTACTTATGATATATTGGACAAGTAAGATGTTGTCATGAGAGAAGCTTGAATCAGAAAACATATCTAAATCCATCCTATTGTAAGCACTTTTTCCTGGAGGTCAGGATAGCAGTCAAACTTAAAATACCACTTTCGTGCTTCACGGCAGAGATTCACTATGTTGGTAAAAGAGAAGTAACAATACACATAACATTCTTTGAGTGAAGTATAAAGCTAGTGCTTGAATATTCAAGGACAATAAATCTTCAATATCTCTTTTCTTGGAAGCATCAGTAATCCCTGACAACAGCAGAATATAAACAAAATATTGCATTGAGATGCAGAGTTAAAAACAAAACAAAGAAGGAAACAAAAAAAGCTTAAGGGAGTTAGAGGGACCCAAGAACCAATGAGAGCATATCTTTATTTCCGTAGTGAAAGGCTGAACAATCTTGTTGACATTTTAGTTAAGTCTATGTAGAACTACAATTTAAAAATGGGATAGAAATGCTTAATTCTAAACTCCCAGTAAATTTGTGCTATATTCATTTCCTTTTCCTCACTTTCTATAGCTGTAGACGGCATCATGGTCACCATAATTCAGAGGAAAAAGGAAAAAAGGAAAATAATTTTTCTCTTTTTTTTTCCTCAAACAAGGCAAGTCCATTAGTAAAGTTTTCTAGAATGAGCTTTTCCCTCCATACAGCCTGTATCTTTTTAAAACGCTTAACTCTTGTCCTTTTCACCCAAATTATGTGGAGAGACTGCTTTCGAAGATTTCCCTCACAAAAGATCTTCTGTGCCCTTGCAGTTTTGATCTAATGAGAGAGAGGAGAGTAAAAGACAGCAGGAAAACCTTCAAGAAGCTATAAGCCCAAACATGCAATGACATTAAAACAGTTCAATACACTCAAATCCGGTCATTGCAATCCACTCTGTAGGTAGCTATTAAGGATGGCAATGGAGGAAAGGAGGCTATGAGTGTGAATTAGCTTCCTTTTTATTCTTCAGTTCGCTAAAAGAAAATTGAGAATCCTTTCTTCTTTCTAAGCATAATGTAAGTATCACAGGAGGAGAGGCAGACTTTCCAGAATTTACCTCTTTTTTTCGGCTTTGTTACAAACTACCTCAGGTCTTGCTTTAGGAGGAAATTATGTAGTACATCTGCATACCTTGCAGCAGGATTGATTGACTATCAGACACTATAATTTTGCAATTATTTTCTGACCAGACATGATTGGTTTAAGTCTATATTTCTTCCTGTGATCCTGTGTAAAAGTGTTTTCTAGCACTAAGACAATTTCAAGAATAGTTATCTGAAGAAAATCCAATCCCTGTGAAACCGATTTTTCTATGAAAAGAGACAATTTTCTATTGTTATACCATCTTGGTTGTATTGAGTTCTCAGACAAGATGAATTGTGTAATTATGAATCATGTATCTCGAATGCTATTCAAAGCATGTGACGATGGCAGCAAATTCAAAACATTCCTCTGTTTTGATATTGAACTTCTTCACAGAAGATGCAAACATTAACATCAAGCCTGTGCAAATGGTGCTTCAGATTTGATAAACTTTGATATACCTTTTTCCCAAAATAAGGCAAGACACAGGCAGTAGCAAGTTCTCATGATCTGAAGGAAAGTATAACATATTCTTGCAACTATAAATTGGTGGCATGTAAATAAAATGATAATATTTTTGTTTGAAATTATAATGATTTACAAGTATTTTTTAAAATTAAGTAAATGTTGCTTTGTTCAAGTTTTGTTCCCAATGGCAGAACAGATCTATTGGACTAGAAATGCGTATGTTCATGTCAGTTATGCATTTTTATTTTTTATTAATTTTTCATTCACTGAGCTCTCTAAACTCTTTCCTGAAAGAACATTCCTAGCATAACAATAATAAACAACTAACAGTAGGCATGCTGTTATTCTTATGTTTGAATGCTCCAATTAATACCAGAATTTGCACCTTACTAAGGAATTTTTAAAGGAAGAGGATCTGGGCAAAATGAGGATAGGGTGAGTGTACAGAGCAAGGAGGAGTAAAATTGTCTGGTAAGGTGTGAGCAGTAGCTGGTCAGCATACTTGTCTGACTGAGCCTGATCTGAATCACTCTAGTCTGTCCAGATTTATTTAATCCTTTCAGAACTCTCTTTTAGTGTAATCTCACCCTCTCCCCATCTGCAAGTGCTGTAAGGTCTAAATGCCAGAATCTGGAGACATGAAAGTGACTGAAATAGGGGTCTGCAAATGGAGCTAGACCATTGCAATAATGATCCTATTGTCTGTGATACTGGCAGCTGGAGTAAATGAGAATCTCAGCATTAGCAGCTGCAGGGAGACTGAAGCTCATAGGATTGTATATCTGCAGTGAGTGAATTTAGTGCTAGTGACTGGCATCAGGCCTTGGATTATAGTGATTCCTGTGCTTCTTGCCAACTGGAGAACATGAAAGTCCCAGAACTGGCAAGTGCAGAGGGGACTAAGTGAGATAAGGCCCATGCTCCTGGACATGAGCTGGTCCAGGAAGACCAGAATGTTTGTATTTCCCCTTCACATTGTGTGTATGCCTGCACATGCATGTTTGTGCATGTGTAATTTATTAGCAGACAAGCTGAACTATCTGGTGAGAGGAGGCCCAGGGTCTGGGCATTAATATTAAATGACTCATGCTCCTGTCCAAGGCATCCAAGGATGAGTGTGTCTTTTTAAACAAGATAGTAAGGGACTGTGTTTTTCACTAGCAAACCTCAATCCTGATCAGTCAGAGAGGAAGGCTAGGGTTTGGTTGCTTATGCATATGTTTTATGTGAGTTCTGGTAGTGTTAGATGTGGATGATGTTAGAGGCAGTGCCCTCTCTGTTGGCAGTTTGTGTAGCTGGCTGTGTTAATGACCTCTGCATTTGTGGAGGACGTGTGTGTGGTATACATATTCATGTTTGCCACTGGTTAAGCCTTCAAACAGGAAAACAACAGCTATATTCATTAGCTTAGGACAGAGGGACTCCCAGGTCTCTGGGTGCACTAGACTGGGCTCCAGGAGCTGGGAAGGAGGGTCCTCAGGCCTCAGAGTTCACCAGAGGAGGTACCTGAAGGTACCTTTTACATTTTACCTAACAGAAAGGATGTTTTGGAAATTCTTATGTATGCTGTGGTCCTGTTCTGAAGATGCACAGAAAATTAATGTGACTCATTCATAACCTACAGGAAATATCAGTATCTTATTTACCTCTATAATGGTAGCACTTACCCTAGACAGTTTTTGGTGGATTAAGAGCAGTGGTGTTCCATTTAAGTGTGTTTTGTTGAATCTGAGGGGACATCGTACTTCTTAGGTAGGAATATGGGAGGTAAGAGAAGTGGTTAAAAACCAACCCTCTGTAAAGCACTTGAAATTATTAGGTTCCTTCGCATATTCCTGAAAGGGAGACCTGAATTTCCTGCCTTCCCTAATGGCCCAATTAACCTCTTTACAGGCCATAATGAGTTCTCCTCACTTGCAGGACAGGAGATAGTACAAGAATGAGGAGGTTTTGCTTAGGGTTACTTTACTAGGGCTTCCATCATCCAGGTGCTTTAGTTTAAAATGGTCGGTTTGCTTAAACAGTTAATTATAGCCAGATTACTTAAAAAAAAAAAGTCATAATTGTCAAAGGACTTCACTATATATGTATGGAGAGAAGACTTTATTGTTTGTACAATTAGTGTTTTGACATCCTAATAGTTCAATTTCTCTAATACTAACACAGCCTAAATTAACACACAAAGCCTTATTAATAATACCTTTGAAAATACTATAGAAGAACACCTTCCTACTGTACATTTTTTACTTTGATATTATGCTCAGCTTTCCACCCTCCTCTTGTCCAAAGAGCAATGCATTAGTCTCCCTCGAGAGCAGTGGGTGAGACTTGCAGTGAGTCATCAGAATCCTGAGGTCTTCATCAGGCATTCATGCTGGAAGTTTATCCCTTGCCAGCCAAGGGTCCATCTCAACCTACTTTCACATGTTTTCATATCATTATCTATCTCCTTTGTTCTCCCATGCTGCCTGCAGTTAGCCTAGCAGTGGTCCTCAGCTGCCCCCCAAGAAGGGCTGTAATTTGTCACACAGTGATGGAGGTGGAGATTGGATCACCACCTCCACATAGGGGCCATTCTCAGAGGTGATCCAGCAGTCACTGTGCCCAAAAACACAGGGATTAGAGCAAATTAGACTAGACCTGAGCCCTTGCACTGTCAGATCAGCACAGAGATCAGCCTAAAGAGATACTACTGTTACAGAATATGATTTTAATTTCTTAGTGTTCCTCTAGAGGAAGAGAAGATGGTAATTGAGATTATGTTTTTACAGGATATTTTAATGTTATTTGTGATTTGTTGAGATTTTTGTTTCATTTTGAACTGAATGGGTATTGTTTAATAAAATAGTTTGGCAAGGATAACAGTTTCCTCAGAGAAACCTGTAGATCATGGGGATTATGATCCTTACTTGTAAAGACATCCTGTAAAATATTCTCTGATTACTGTTAGCTGCCACAATTAAGAAAGTATGGTCAAGCTTTTTGGCCATCTGTATGAATGACACTGATGAAATATCTTTAGTACTTCCAGTGTTAAGGAAGAAAATGTGTATTGTATTTAGGGTTTTAATGAAGTGATGATGACTTTTTTAATTGCATCATTTCACGTATATTTTATACTTTTTTCAAAAGTACTCTAAATTCTGTAACAGGAGTTTGTTTTTTCTCCCATGGTTCAAGCATCATAAAAATACTTATTTTTATTATAACATCTTTTAAGAGAACTCCAGCTGATTTTGTTTTTATTTTGCCATTTCTACAGCTTATTTTTACTACTTTTAAAACAGTTTAGAAATTCCAAAGTTAGAGTTTTAGTCTTCCTCAGCATCCTTTGCTACATTTAACCGCTGTTGCAAATTACCACTGGACAATTTATTCCATTGTACTTTCACCATGGTTCACGGGCAGTACTTGTCCTCACTTCCTGTGTATCCCAGTGAAGCAACTTAATGACAGATGAAATTGATCAGACAATTGAGAGACTCAGCTCTTCTCCAGAATACATGCCAAATTTCTGCCAGAGACCGTAATATGTGTCAGCCACATAGGGCCCAGATTTGAAAATAAATCTCCCTGTTCTCTGATCTAGCTACTGTACATGTGTCTTCAGTAATCGTTTTCAATTCAATCAGCGAATTCACAACATTTCACTCATATCATGTTTGAGTAGTGTACCTTCATTAAGTCGATGTGTTCTATGGGCTTGTGAGGCCCTGAAGAGACTAATTCAGCAATGAAGGAATATTCTGGTTTGAGAGTTAAGGTAAATGCCCTTAAGTTGGTCACAAAAATATGTGATGAGACTTTACCTTTTGATGCTAAAGCAGTTTAGCTGTAGTTTACAGACATGATACAGATAATCTTAACTTAGTAATAAATACATATGCACATGTTGAAACACATGTAAATGACATGAATTAGTTTGTCTGACCTAGTAGATTTAAATTTTCTTAAATGAACTCTCCTTGGCATGATTCCATTTCTCACTTTAGTAGCCTATCTTTCAAAAACTTCTTATTGCTTTCAATATCTTCCTGCATCACGTAATTTTTTTTGTC
This sequence comes from Forpus xanthops, assembly GCA_032466535.1. Classification (NCBI taxonomy): domain Eukaryota; kingdom Metazoa; phylum Chordata; class Aves; order Psittaciformes; family Psittacidae; genus Forpus; species Forpus xanthops. Next base: position 10,355 of record JASSUY010013557.1, on the reverse strand, counting down.
TTTATTAATAGAAAAACAACATTGGTTTATAAGTGAGTTTGATATTGAGCATATCAACTCAACGTTAAGTACACTCACTCAGTATAATGACTAAATATATCTCTGATACCACTTTATAATAGGCAAGTATGATTACTCTGGGACAACACCAGACATGCATGCTTCTTGTAGTTCGCTATTAATTCTTAAACAGAGTAGCTTCAAACTCTGAGCAGCTCAGTGATACTTTTAAAGGAGTTTACTAACTTACAGTCAAGTTTCCCTATTAGTAAAGCTATGTCAAGGCAAATTCCAGTGACCTTTTCAAGGTTAAATATAAATCAACACCTTAGAGACTTACTTGTACATTTCACTGACACTCTAATCCAATATGTCACCTAGTAAGTCTCCACTAAAATGAATTGTAAAAAATTATTTCTAAAAATTGGAAAGAATCACTGACCATGAGATGAATAACAATACTTAGTTCTACAGTCAAAAGTCGAAATTGCCCTTTTAGAAGAAAAGTAAGACTGTCAGCTCTAAAATAAGTTGAAAGTATACAGCAGTGTTCAAACATTTGTGGGTGCTGTATAGATTGTAAATATATTGCATATAAGATGTTTGGGGATGTATGCTTGAGCTTTGATGAGGTGAACAATTTGCCTAATGAAATGAAGGACAGGATACTAAAAGGCGACTCAGTTAATAAAGTGGAATTTTTTCTTATCTTTTCAGTTTTACAAAAGCATGTGGTCAGTATTAGTAGCATTGTTATCTTTAAAATTTGAATGAAACAAAGTTTATTTATCCCGAGTAGTAAAAAGATTTTAATGGTAACATGGTGATTTGAAGCTTTCTTTTCTAGATTTTTAGAAATAAAGCACCCCTACATGCTAAAGACAACCCAAACCAGTAAATCTGATTTAATAGCTACTTTGTTTTAAAGGATAATAAGTAAAATTGCTTTTCATTACTTCCTCAAAATTCAGTCAGAAAAAAATTACAAATTCCATTACAACTGAAAATAGCAGGGACATGAAGACCACATCCATGCATGCATAGTGCAACTAGCCATTTAACCACACAGTCATGTAAGTTTAGGTGTCTTAACATGAGAAATGAATTTGCCCACAACATTCCTCCACAGAGTAAAAATCTTACTTCCTCAGAGCAATTTCCTCAGAGCAATTGATCTTAAGTTAAATCTTAGCCCTATTTCTTAGAAGTGCCAAGATATTTAGCCACCATGTATTTCCTTGTGTTGTAAATCGCTAAACTTGGGTAATAATCCTAACTATTAATGAAAACAAGAACCTTTTTCTCATGTTTGGTCTCCTTTTTAACATATAAAATGCCAGAATTTTAAAAAGAAGTAAGCTTTCATTCCCACCTTTTCCACATTGCAAACTGAATATGATTAAATTCTTTATTAAAAAGCCCTCTACATGCACTGTATTTTCATAGTTTTTGTTCAGGTATCTGCATACAAACATTGCCGTTTTCTGAAGTTACTGCCACTTAGCTGAAATAGTTCATAACTGAATTTATAATTTTAGGAAAGTATGAATATTTAATGGTTTGCTTTTTAAAGATTTAACTCTTGGAAAAGGACATGCCATCTTCAAAAAATATTTTCATTGTAAAAGTCTATTATAATGATGAATTCACCATTTTACTTTATGAGAATGTGTATGCTCTCTGCAAAGTTATACAGAATTTGCCAACTAGCCTGTAGTGTATTTTTAGCTGAAAGCATTTTTAGGATTACAGGTTTAAATTTTCATCTTAAGTGTCCCAGCTGTAAAATGCATTATACAGAAAAATCCCACAAAACCTTTATATGTAGTATTACAAAAGTATTTTTTACTGAATTTCTGTAATCCCCTCTGCCTCAAAGGAGGTAAATTTAAAATGGCAATAATGACAGATCAGATATGATTTTGCCGTCAAATACAAGTTTCCTTATATTAGCTGGTCCTCACTGGAGATATTAGAACCATGGGCACGTCAGTTCCAGAGTACAGGTGTGAAGCAGAAGGTATAGGTTTATCTTTGGAGCAAGCAACTTCCTCTCTCTCTGGCAGGCCTAAGATGACTAGTGATCATGAACAGCTTACAGATGGTATCATTGGCAGCAGGAATCACTGGGAAATGGACTGTTACAGGCCATCAAAACTAAGGGAGGAGCAGATTTGTGTCATGCCATATGTTTAAAAGTAGATTTACAGTAAATGAAGACTTGTAGAAAATTAATCATGGAGTACTAGATCAGGAAAGAGATGAAAATCCATGTTCAGTGCTGACTTACAAGATATGGAGAATAACATGGAAAACTGGTAAGAGATAGATGTACTGATATGGGATGGTCAGTAATACAGACTAGAAAGAAGACACTGAAGAGTTGGAGGAAAAGTAAAGCTGGAAATAACAAATGTTGATGTTACTGTAGTCAGCATGGAATCTATACAAAGAAATGCTGCCTCACTGCTGAAATTCTGCAGGCTCATCATTAAACATATGGAAAAAGGAAATGCAATTAGTGTAATAGCTCTGTATTTTCAAGAAAGAAAAATCCAACCCTTTAGTGGGCGTCCACTCAAAACAAAACAAGCCAAAATGCCAGTCAACACAAAGTTATGTGAAACTGGAGGAAAGAATTAAAAGCCACTTAAAGAACAGGATAGGAGTTAATGTTCATTATTTCAGGAAAGAGAGAAGTCAGTCATACATTACCCAATGACTAACACTGATTTTATTCTGTATCTTCAGCAATGATCTGGACAGTGATAATCTCCAATTTCTCTGCAGACAAATTCATGCCTTTTCAATCCACTTGGGGTCTAGGGGGAATTAAGTCCTCCTCCACTTAGATGCCCTTCCTCAGTTCCTGGCCAGTACCTTCTGAAATTAGGCTAAAATCCATCTCATTATATATTGTTGGAGCAAGTCCAGAGGAGGGCCACGAGGATAAGTGGGCTGGAGCACCTTGCATATGCAGACAGGTTGAGAAAGTTGAGGCCGTTCAGCCTGGAGAAGAATGCTGTGTGGAGACCACATAGCAATATCTGAAGAGGGCCTACAGGCTTGCCTGAGTGGGACTCTTCATTAGGGACTGTAGTGACAGGACAAGGGGTAATGGGTTTAAACTAAGGGGAAGTTCAGGTTAGATATGAGGAAGAAGTTCTTTATTGTGAGATTGGTGAGGCACTAGAACAGGTTGCCCAAGGAAGTGGTAAAGCTCCATACATGGCAGTGTTCAAGGCCAGGTTGGACGGAGCCTTTGGCAACATGATCTAGTTTGAGGTGTTCCTGCCCCTCTTAGAGGGATAGGAACTAGCTTATATTGGGGGTCTGTTCAAACTCAAACCATTCTATGATTCTATGTATGTGTGATACTGACTTTTTTAGCAAGATCTTAGAAGATATAAGCACATCAAAGTGTTCATAAAATTGAAAAGAGAATTAATGGTATCTGTTGGCGCAGGTAGTTCTTCTACTTGCCTCTATACAAAAAAAAATATAGTTGTAGAAGAAGTTAAGCATTATGTTTTTATATATAGGTAATATGAGGAACTACATTTTTTTCCCCCATTGAGATTCAATTAAAATAGATTTTACAAGCTTAAATTTACTGGGCATGCAATTTAGGTTGATTTATGTCAAATTGGTGTTCCTTTCCTTTCAGACATTTGTGTATGAAGAGAATTTATCTCTTTTATGATCAGACTTAACCAGCTTTCCATGATATATAAATTAATACAAGGTAAAATTTGTGGTTTCGCAGCTGTAGTCCTGCATTAAAAAAGCCCCACAATAAACAAGCAAAAAAACCCCAAACATCATAACTGAATTAATAGAGTCATTAATTACCACATAATATATATTTGGTTAGCCTTTTATTTGATAGGACCAGATTGTAAGTCTTGGAAAATTTTTATAAGACAAAAGTTCCTGTTTACCTCATCTTCATCATTTAACCAAATGCGTTAATGCATTCAAGCACATTGTAGACAGATCTGTTATAATGTTTTCTCTGGTTGCACTAAAGACAACTTCAATATCAAAAGTGAAAATTCTGGATTAAAATAAACATTTTCACAGTGTTTTGAGTTTTAAAGCACATAAGGTATATTGTTATAATTTTGATCCATAGTAATTTAGAGATTTTTATAGCATCAGTATTCTTAGATCTCTGTACTAACTTTCAAAGGCTGTATTCATGCAAAGGCATAGTAAGCTTGGGTTTAGTTTCCTTTGACTTTCTCAGTCCCATCGTTTTCTTCAGGTGCTTAACATAGCTGTTCACAACAATTTTTTCTGTACAAAATTGTCTGCTCATTTTAATCTGAATGCAACTGTAGTTCACTTTCTGTTTAAGACAATAATGGTAGAAGCAATTGTTAAGGAGGCATGTTAAGAATACAAATTTCTACTCAAAGCAGCTTGGAGATAAGTGCAGAGGTGGGTTGTGTAGGATAGAAATAGAATTTCTGCCTGAATTTTCATGATCTCAACAGAGAGAAAAATGAACCCAATATTATTGAGTCCAAAGTCCACAGTATTTTTTGTTTAAGCAATACAAACATAATATTTTGATAAGCAGTAAAATAATAAAAGCTCTAAGCTACAGTCAGAGTGTGTTTAAAGGTTACGGAATTCATGAAGATTCATGATACTTCAGTCTTACACGGCCAGCAAAATTTACAGTGGAGCATGAATCAAGTGGGATATAACATTTGAAAAGTGTAGTAAGGCATGAGGACTGAAAAACAAGACACACTGACTCTCATATCTATTTGACAGAATAGCAGGCTGAAAATGCTCAGGATTTAAGTAGTTGTATGAGGCAATACTAATACCAGAGATATTTGACAAGTTTTTTTGCCTTTTCTTGACTATTAATTTATAGCTGATATAGATTAAAGAAAGTCCAAATGAACTTTGGATAGATAGACCTATTAGTGACATATTCACATTCCTTCAGTTCCTAGCACTTAAATTGCACTCATTGCATATATCTTGATGAAATGACACAGATTCTGGCCCTTGCAATACAAAAAACATTTCAGCTGAGCAGCCTTTTGATATTTCTGGGAGGCTTAATCATGACTAGACAAGCCAAATCTACCTGTTATCAGCAGGAAGTATTATATGGGCACACTGCCTTACAGACAGTAAGAGCAACAGCAGCTTAAGTGCTGAACAGTTCCCAAACAGACAAATAGTGACAGTAGTTTTAAAGCAGTCAAAGCACAAAGCCTTGAGAACGGACATGATTTAACAGAATCAAGGGATAAGTGACTCACTATGACAGCTGCATGATGCAGATGTTATAAAAGGCCCCAACACATAGGCATATGACATGTAGAAACCCAGTTGTCTCATTTTATCGATCATATGTACCGAATATTATCAGCTGAAGAGCAAGTGGTGGATAAAGGAAAGAAGGGAAGGAGGAAGAGAAATGAGAGGGAGAGGAAAAGAAGGAAAATGAAGGAGAAAGAAAAATGAGGGAGTGAAGGAGATGAGAGAAGGAAGAAAGAGGAAGGTGCATGGCAAGTAAAGATTAGGCAGTTTCTCAGAGGTCTCACTATGGTGCCAAAGCTGACTGCAAGCTAATGGTACACATCTGCCCATCAGAACATTTTGTTGTTCATTTTGTCATGATGTAACATCCCAAGATTTGTATAATGAGATATGTTTTGCAGTCCTTAAAAATCCTGGGAATAATTTATGTGCCTAAGAACCCACAGTCCCAGTCAGATAAGTGACTGAAGAACCTTAGCACATGTAACAACTGGTAATTGTAGTATCCTGGTTTCAGTAATTGTGACTTCATGGAATGATACATCTGATTAGTTAATTTCACACCTTTCTTTTTGACTTGTGAATTACCATGCAGCAAGTGCACTTGAGTGTGAAAAAAATCTTTTTTTTTAATGGAAGAGATAAAATGGATTTAACATAACTAATAAGGGCAGGCACATTCACCATTTTGTGCTTAAAATACTCTAAAAATCTCATGTCATTTTTCTTGGGTCCTGGTTGTTCAGATACCTTTTTCAATGTAGAAAATATGTCATCTATAATGAAAGAGCTATTTTATTTGACACTGGTGATGTGCTTTGGACTAACCTACATATTTATATAATATATTTTCATCAACTGATTGTAAATAGTTTCATTCATGGGATTTAAAAGAGGTACATGTCGGTAAAGGCCGTGAGTTCTCAAAAACAAGAAGTGGAAGAATATAGTTAATATCTCAATACTTTCTATGACTACACACTTAACACCACTTGTCTTCTGGAAAACAGATCTTGTGAAGAAACTTAACCTTATGTTTATGTACTAAATTTAGAACGTTGGAAAATATTGCTATGTATTTTAGCACTTTACAGATGCTGTTAAGTAAAAGGTACAAGCAATACTGATTGACGTTTCAGATGTAGACATAAATAATTAACTTGTGTTATTATTGTTCCTCACCTAATCAGTAATGGTTTCTATGTATGACAGAAAATACGAAATCAACATTCATTAGTACTTTAAAAGTGGAAGAGTGTGAACTATGGTGCTGTAAGGAATGCAACTACAGTTTTTATGTAGACAAATACAATCTCATATAACTAGGAGAAAACATCATCTTTACAAAGGGCTTTCATATTTGCAAAACAGTGGGCTGTTACTTGATACCATCCTCATATAAAATGATGCAAAATAATAATAGAAAAACAGAAGAGGCCAAGATACCCTAAAGTAATCTGGAACCCATCCCCTTTCTTCAAGGTGTTTAGCTAAATTCATCATCATAGTGGGTGTCTGTTGCAAGCTGCTCACAGTGGAGGAGCAGGCTGCAGGGTCTCCTCAGTGAGGAGAGGCCTGGGCTGCCTCATTCCAGACACAGCCAGTACCAACCAAATCCAACTTGCCCACCACAGAGCGCGGCTGAGTTTCACTGCAGGGTGAAGGTGACTCAGGGGAGAATGTGTTTAAGAAACAGCAAATTGCTGTACAGGTGGTGAGGAGTGAAAGAAAAACGTGTGAGAAGCAACCCTGAGAACAACAAAGTCAGAGGAAGAATCAGAAATTCCCCTGCAGCCCATGCAGAGGCCGTGTTGGAACAGGTATTTCCCTGCAGTGTGTACAGGAGTCTGGAGCGAAGCTGAGTCTGGAGAACGGAGGAGGACAGGCATAGTCTTAATGTTTGTTTTTTGTTTCTCAACACCTTAATATTTTTTAATTTTTAATAAATTAAACTAATTTTCCCCAGGTTGAGTCTGGTTTGCCCACAGCAGTAGCTGGTAAGCAGTCTGCTTGCTCTAGTCTCAACAAATCAGCTTTCTCATTCCTGTTGTTCTTCCTATTTTCAGGCCCTGTAGTGCTGAGGAGGGACAGTGATCTGACAATAGGGTAGGTATTTTTCCTTAGCCAATTTAAACCACCACAAGCAAACCAACATTTTTGCATGTTCATAAATATCTCCAAAGATAGAGACTTCATGATCTCCTGAGACATTCTGTACTATCTGCATCATTAAAAGTTTTCTTAACAACTGATTTAATATTTTTTTAGAAAGTTACATCAGTGCTACGACTTCAGCATAGTAAGATCTGTCTTGCCTATTTGCAAGTCTTTGATGTACCTGAAGATGTTTACTTAAGTTTACAGTCTTATCCTCCTTAGTCTAGACTACCCCAAATACATTAATCTCTACTATTTCCTAGGTGCTTCATACCAGGCTTATTCTGGGGCCTGACAGTAAACCTAGTCTTCTATAATTCTTTGTTTTCTCTTTTGTTTTCTTTTTTCTGTGAAGTTAGGCATTACACTTAAATCTTTTATTTCAGTGAAGTGAGCTCTTAATCTAGGCAGGGAACTAAAAACAGTTACCTTTTTTTTACAGAGGGGTGTAATTTGCCACAGTGTATAGAACCCACTTAAATATTATTTCAAATTAAAAACCAAAACCAATCAAGTAAAAACAATCTGTTTCCTTGTTCTATCAGGAATGAAGACACGAAACATGAACAGAAAAGTTACCTCTGAATATAATAGTTTCCTTCTAATAAACCAAGGACTTGCACCATAAAGAGTGTAGGTACATTAATATTTTTTGGTATACTCAGGAAAGACAATGACGGATTAAAAAGTACCCAGATGCTTTTAATTTTTTTGAAGAAGGTAGAATTAGCTGCATAATTTTGATTCTACTTTACTCATATTACATCTAGTTTAAATAGTCGGTAAATATGGATGTCTAAATCAAATCAGTCAGAAATACTTCAGACTAAATAAAATTTCCTTTAAAGCAAATAGAACAATGCATAGCTATGTGGCAATACATTGTAGAACTCCAGAGTGATCAGATCTGCATATCCAGTTCTGAAGCATGGCATCTGCAGAATCAGGATTTTTTTAATATAGTCTTGCATACACTACAAAGACACTTTAGCCATGCTGGGAGTTATGAGTAGCTTCATTAGCTTGTTTCACAATTTTATATCAGTAATTGGCTATTTGTGTGCCTTATATTGCTGTCTGATAAGTTTCAGTACTTTCAAAGCCTCTGTGTTGACCTCTTAGAAACCTCTGCTACAGTCTTTTGATTACTCACTTCTACACACCTGTCTATTCTGCATGGTTCACAGTGCAAAACACTGGTATTTAAAAGTGCATCACTGAATATGTATCACTTTCTCAACTAATTATTATTAATATTGAGTAACTACTGCATTTTTTTGTTACAGTTTCAAGTTGTTTCTTTTCAGAATATAGCACATAATAATATGAAGTCAACGGAGATCTGCATTTTGACCTTACTTAACTGGGCTAGAATTCCTTGTCTCTCCACTGACAACAAAGATATTTACAGAAAACAAGCTACTAACTTGCATTTCTCAGTTGAATGCATTGGAGATGATAGAGAAATTTTATGTTTCTTATTTCATTAGTGAAGAAAAAGGGTACAAGTCAAAGAGTATAAGCAAATAGGGAAATAGGGACTAAGAAAATGCTTAGACATCAATTACAGTTAATTATTAATTTTAGTTCATTGTTTCAACATCTGCTAGATGTGTCATAAAAGGGAATAGCATTATAGTATTCATATATGAAGTAGCCAGTTCTGTAAAATATTTTTTAAGTGGAAGGTACATGGTGCTTTTCTTACAGCTGCAAAGCACACTGCTGTAATATTTATTTAATCAGATACATCTGAAATATGACAAGCAGTAGAAAGCAGAAATAGCATTTCTACTTTCTCTTGTAGAACCAGAAAGGAGCATGTGTTTTCTTTTCTTAATAGTCTTGTACAGCTACATTACCCAGAACAATGTTCAGTTTCTTATTATACGTATAATCAGTGAAGAAATAAGATTAAGAGAAAAGACTTAATGAAAACTTTTTACATCATAGAATCATAAAATGCTTAGGGTTAGGAAAAGGAATTTAAAGCTAGTTCCAAACACCTTGCTATGTACAGGGAACCTTCTATTAGACCAAGTTGCCCAAAACTCTGTCCAACCTAGCCTTGAACACTTTTCAGGAATGGGGTAGCCACTTCTCTGAGTAACCTACTCTAGCATTTCATCGCCCTTATAGTGTAAAATCATTTCTTAATATCTAATGTAATTCTAACCTCTTTCAGTTTAAGGCTATTCCCCCTTGTACTGTCACTACATGTCCCTGTAAAAAGTCTGGAGAGCCAGATTTCTTGTAGGCCTCTTTGGGTACTGGAAGATTGCTGTAAGACCTCTCCTGAACCTTCTCTTTTTAAGGCTGAACTGTCTTTAATCCTTACCCATAGTGCAGAGCTTTATGCACTCCATCTGGTTATTGACATAGAGGGTGACAACCCATCCTCATCTCCCCAGCCTCTGTTTCCTGTAAAGACTGTATAGTTCCATTTCGATACTCCAGTATACAGCATAAACTTCTCCCCCCATAACTTAAGAAGAGAGATTGACACAACAAAAAAGAACATAGTGGAGTAATGACAGAAAAAAGAAAAAAATAAAACAGGAAAAGGAGGTGTTTCTGTAAAAAATTGTTGAATGTGAGGTTTCTTGGAAAGTAGGCTCACAAGGTGGAGTTAGCTAAGAGACTGAATGGAAATGCAGGATCAGGGAAAGACATTTTAAATGCAGTCATAGTGTTTAAAGAAGAAATAATTGAAAACAAATGAAGGCATAAAATAATGAAAAGTAAAAGGAATGGAAGGTGTTGAAATAAAAACAGAGCCATTACTCACTTGACATCTCACTTGGAATATTTTGTTCAGTTCTGGTGTCCTCGACATAAAAGGGACATGGAACTGTTGGAACAAGTCCAGAGGAGGGCCACGAGGATGATCAGGGGACTGGAGCACCTCC
>JASSUY010013550.1:0-23107 GCA_032466535.1 Forpus xanthops | reverse complement strand
GCAGCTGACACATCTGCTAGTAAGCAGGATGTCACACCTGGGTCTCTTTCAAACAGCTTTGATTCTGTTCAGCAGAGAGGGAACATTTCACAAGGCTATCCTCATTTACAGCAACTTGTGACATTCTGAGGTTCATTCCAAAGAAGAATGTCTGAACTCCCTGATGTGAACAATGTGTTTTCTTACTTTTAACTAGTATTTGAGAGTTTAAGAGTTTCCCATTCATCTCACAGAAGTAATCTTTATTCCTCCCAGTCACTCAGAAGGGTTCAACACTGAGGCTCAGTCTTTACAGTCTGCTAACAGCTTCTCTCACATCCATCAGTGAAATTAATGAGCATTCACTATGTGTGTAAGTTGCCAGCTCAGATCTTTAGGAGAGGCTGTGTGAATGCTTCTCCATGAATCAAAGCTAGTTTATGGATGCAATGGCTGAAATACCTTCATTGGGTTATATTAGTGGATAACACTGTTAGAAGAAATACAAGAGAAATTAAAATACAGTGAGGTTATTGAAGGAAAACTACTTGGTGGTGTTTCATTTATTTTGAAGTGTCCAGATTTTTTTAAGAAATTGCTTTTAGGAGTCTTTTTTCCAGTTGTCAGAGTTGCCAAACTTTAAAATAATCAAATTGAAGCAAAATATGCTTCTAATTTTAAGAGAGCCAAATCAAAACTCCTTTTTAACTAAAACCACGTGATTAGGAAGGAAACAAATACTGTTTCGGCTTCAGAAACCAGGAAATGATGGCTCAGTCTAAGGAATATGTGTACCACGAAACATAAAATTAACTTGGCAAGCAAATACCCAAATGCTACCGTTTAAAAATAAAACTATTTTCTATTTCACTTTGCTAACAAAACTCTTATTCCAGAGGCTGAAGTGGTGGCATCTAATATTGGTTTGCCGGATTATTTTGAATAACGTCAAGAAAAACTTATAAACCCTACTTAAGGAAATAGAGTAGTCAGCATACGCTGGGGAATGAAACCAGAAGCAATGGGTTAAGGTGGGATCATGGGCAGTGAAACAAGGGGCTTGTAGATGCCTTACTCTAATAAAATCCACACTAAGGACCCACCTTCATAAAACGACGTGAAACTGTCATTCTGGCAGTCTAGTAAACTGTGTTTAGCACTCAGAGTGCTGCCTACCCAGAAACAGCAGGACATACTAGACAATAGCTATAATGTAAAGAAGGGGAATATAAAGAAAGTCTTCTTCTATGTCTCTTAAAGAAATCTGATCTTTAGGCAGTTCAAGAGCTTGAGGTAAGGAGTGGAAAGCTATGACCTCATTTTTTTCCTTTGACTAAGTCATTTTAAGGTCATTTGGATAAAAACTGCAGGAGTCAGTGTTATCTGTGAGCTGCCTGACAAGACTCTGTGTCAGACAAAATCCAAAGCACATGATCTGTAATGTCTCATCCAAGATCCATTGTGACAGCATATCCCAAATCCCATGCACATCTTTCAGTAGGGAAAGTGATGCAGGGAGGCAAATTCTGGCAGAAAAATTTCCATTCTTATGGTGCAATCATCTCTCTTTGGAGAAGTCACACTTAATTATAAAAAGCACCCAACTTTTGTGGTTCTCAGTCTTGATGGAGAGATGACTTACTGTCCAGAAATGTTGAAATCTGCATTGAATATGTGCTTTTGAAAGAAGACCTCTGCATATGCCAAAGCATTCAGTATCCACAAAAGGGTTTATGCATGTGAATTTAACACAGTGAATGGCTCCTCTTGTTAGAAACTCCAGACATTAACTGTGAGGCTAGAAATGGAGTCCCAGGATGCTTCCTGATGCTGTGAGAATTTCCTATTCCAGCCCCTTTGGGACACCTTATCACTTATGAAATGGAAAGCAGTGAAGAGGGCATCCAAAGTAGCTCACCTTTCTTCTGGCTTCAATATTTTTGAGTTTCAGGGACAGTTGTGTAGCACAGTATGAATTCCTTCTTTCAAAACCTGGAGAAGCAGCAGCACTGCAGTAAGTGCACTGCTGTGCTCCTAGGGAGCCACCCTTTATTGCCTTGAAACTTCCCAGTGCCACTGGTTTCACTAGTCCCCTTCCAAAAAAATAGCATGAACCAGATAGCTTAGTAAGCACCAAACTATAACGTACTAATAAATTTATTGGGAAAGGAGCTGATTTGGCTCCATCTAGTTCGATGAAAAGCAGTTTATTAAGTGAATTAACTTACCTAAATTTGCTGAATATGTTCTTGTAATACCACATGTCAAATGTCCTTTTTAAAGCTTGTGCAAGAACATCTGTGGACCTCCTGTGTCAGAAACATCTCATCAAAAGTATTAATCCCTCACTGAGCAGAAAATATTATTTCGCTTGGGTTAGTGCAGAATTTAGCAATGTAAAAGTTGGACTGGAAATAAATCACGAGGGAAAACACGCACATAAAATAATTCTCTGTAAATGAAAAGCAGTTCCAGACCTGATAAAGAATGCAAAAAAAAACCCCATAAATGACCCCATTTACATTTTAAATTAGCAAATTGCTCTGATTTTAGAAACAGTGTCAGTTTCTTGCTGCTTTACAGAGGCAAACTGGCAGCAACAATCAGCAACAACTGACCTCATGAGCACATTCACATATGACCAGCATGCATTTCCAGACCTGTACAAAAATCAAGCAGATCTGTACCCATTTGGGTCAAACTGAGGATGAGCTTTCCCTGACACAAGGAGCAGCTGTCTGTTTGCAAACATCCAGCTTTACAGCAGCCTTTCCAGCAAGCTGATATCCTGCAGCTGCCAACTGGAGGAGTCCTAGAGAGATACTGATGCTCTCTGCCAACTCCTGGCTGGCAATTTCTCTACACCGCAGAAAACCAAAGCACTTTGTGAACTCTTCTTGTCCCACAGCGACCCTAAAAGAGCTGAAGTGTTAAAGTATTTATTAACATAATTGATTCTCAGGCTTTTGAACGTTAAAATTTAAAGAGCAGAAACCTGATAACTGCTTTAATGTACAGGTAGGTAAAACCTACCAGTGAGCCTTTTCAGTGCTTTTCTACTCCTCATCCATGTGGGCTTGCAGCACTTAATTGCAGTGTGATCATATCTGGCACTAAAAAGACTGGCACACTGTCAAGAAGACTATTTAAACTGCCCAGCTGGAGATGCTAGGCAATTGTAGCTCCTTCTAGGTTTTATCTGCCTGCCACCTCATACAATACAGCAGAGACTTAAATAATCCAGGAGGTTCCTGGAAGCAAGTGGAAAATAACTTCCAGACACAGCTGGTGAAGGAGCCAACTAGGGAAGATGCCCCCTGAACCTGTTAGTGAACAGAGAACTTGTGGGTGATGTGATGGTTGGAGGCTGCCTTGGGCACAGTAATCACAAAATGAGAGAGTTTCCGATTCTCAGAGATGGAGGGGGTCAGCAGAACTGCTACCTTGGACAAAGCTAGTGAAGGGTCTAGAGCACAAGCTGGATGAAGGAACTGGGGCTGTTTAGGCTGGAGAAAAGGGGGCCCAGGGGACAACTCATCACTTGCTACAACTACCTGAAAGGAGGCTGTAGCAAAGTGGGGTTTAGGCTTTTCTCCGAAGTAACAAACAATAGAGCAAGCGGAAATAGGCTCAAATTGAACCAGAAGAGGTTTAGACTGGATAATAGAAAAAGTTTCTTCACCAAAAGGGTTCTCAAGCATTGACAGGATGCCCAGAGCAGTGGTTGAGTCCCCATCCCAGTAAGCATTTAAAAGACATGTAGATGCAGCACTTAGGGACATCGTTTAGTGGTGGACTTGGCAGTGGTAGGTTAGTGGCTGGACTCAATCTTACAACGTCATAGAATCATAGAATAGTTAGGGTTGTAAAGGACCTTAAGATCATCTAGTTCCAACCCCCCTGCCATGGGCCCTTTCCAACCTAAACTATTCTGTAATTCTAAGAATCATAGCCCTTGTGTACTCGCAGCTTTGAATACCTAAGTCTCTTTTTCTAGCATAGAAAGCCCTGCTTGACCTGTGATAGCAGCTGTGGCTTCAGCATTTGCTCCCTGTCTTTTGCTGCTTGCTCAGACACTCTACACGATCCCATTCAGATCAGGGGTAGGAGTGTAGCTGCAGCTGCACCTTGAGGTGCCTGGGGGTCTAGCTGGGCTGAAAAGCAGCATTTTTGTCCTATTGCTCCTTTCCTATTTTGTAGCGGGCCCCAGACTGAAGCACTGCACCAGCACCAACGCGGGGATCAGAAAGAGGCACCAGCTGGAGGGGCAGTAACAAGGAACTTGGAATGGCAGTTGCTGAAGGGATGCACTGAAAATATGACAATCAAGTTACATGAATTAAAAAAAAATGTAATGAAAAAGAAAGTAATCGTCAAGAAAATACTTTCCTTTTAGTAGACTTTACAATCATTCCCCAGGGTTAAAGGAGTGAAACGCTTATTTCATAAATCCCAACGGTGCCAAGGTGGAGACAAAGACTTGGTCCATCAGCACTGCTGGTTCCAAAGTACAAAGCAGAACATGCAGCACCAGGGACTTTTGAAATCAAAGTGCTCGGCATCCACAGACTCTAGATGTCTGAACACAGAGACAGCCAACAGGCCCTTAGGGATCTACATTTAAAATCTGACAGTCACAGTGGTCCTTCCACCCTGTATAGATAGGACCAGCAATCTTAAACTGTCATCTTTAACTTATTTAAGAAACTGCTTTTGTTTACCTGTCAAGTAGAATACTAAACCACAGCATTTCTTAGACCACAAGTAACACCTGTGAAAATCCATTCACCATTAGGAGACCTAGAGGCAAAGAACTGAAGACTGATATTGCAGAATATGGCAAATTCATACCATACACTCTGCTTTAGGATCTCTCCTCTATCTTCAATCCATCCTGATTACTTCAACAGTTGTTTGCAACTCTAGAACAAATGACTGCTCATGGGTCCACATTTCATGGCTAGAAAAATTTTTTAGATGAATGTGACAAAGAAATATTACCAACAGGCTATCTCTGTGGAAACAGATTGTGATCTTTCATCACCAATGAAAAATGTTTAGATGAAAACAATGTTAAAGAAAATAGCAAGGATTGCAATTTTCATTTTTGTTTCAAGTCCGTGCTCTGACAAAATCACTTTAATATCAGCAAGTATGCAGTGCATAGCTGTTTATCAAAGTAAAATAGGTAAAGAGGTAGTCCAAGGGTAGTTGGACTTCTAAGAGAGCAGTAATTCATCAGTAATTAACGTTCTGAGTTAAAAAAAAAAAACAAACCAAACAACAATAGCAGGTTGTGGGACAGCTCCAGATACATTTAAATTAGGGATGGGGTTCCAGACAGAATCTATTCAAACTGAATGTTGCAAATAAACACAGATGTTGTGAATATAACTAATCCTTTGTGGTATAAAGGACCTTGAAGTTAATGCAAATACCACTATTTACTTAGAAGTGTAAAAACCCTAGATATGTAAAATGATTCTCAAAATTAATTTAAAAAAAATCTTCTTAAGGAAAAATAAATGTGTGCCTAGCTTCATATTCAATGAATTAGCTTGAAAAAAAAAAAAACCGAAACCCCACAACAAAAGAAATCTGTCCAGTTGACATCATCCATGAGCCACACCATCCAATTTGTCTGATATAGTCAGATACTATATAATAAATTAAGGAACTGCTCCCATAGACAGCACTAGGAGAAATCATTTCATATTAAATGGCTCTCATGTCAGTCCTCATAAGAAATCTGCTAGGGAAGGAGCTATTAACAAGAACTAGACCATCTGCCACATGCATCAGAAAGGCATGAAGTATTTCACAGCTCTCAACCCAACTTAAGTGTTATCTTTACCGTTCCTTTAGTGCCACAGCTGTGTACAGGCTAACAACAAATGGCAGGTTGCTGCTTAAGGAGCCAACAGCCTGAATTACAGACAATGTTCCATCAAAAAACAAAGGAGACTGGAAAGTTTTTTTGAGAAAGGGCCATCAGAACTTTGTTGAGATAGAACTTTGTTGAGAGATGTTTTAATTAGCTGCCTAATTAGCATTTTATGTAGACACACTGGTAGTTTTGGAGTTTGCTGCTGAAATAGCCTTCTTTATTAAATCACAGGGAATTAGCTGTGTTTTGTAAAAACAAAAAATACACTGTGTGAAATGTGTATTTTGGGTTGAAAGGAAAGATAGCATTGCAAAAAAGCAGACAAAAAAATCAGCTGTATAATACATATATGAGCAGGGAAGATACTCCAGCCAGAGAGAATGGAAATTAGCTTGTGAAAGATTACTAGGCATAAGGCAATTAGGGAGGATAAAGCCATAGAACAAAACCTCCAAGATGAACTTTGAACTTCAGGCATAGATGGTGATCAAAGTCAAAACACAGGGTGGAAAGCAGAGTAACTGATAAAGCAAAAAGAAACTGAAAGCAGGACTGTATTGTACCTGAAGAGCTTAAAATAATAATGCAATAGAAAAACGGTGTCAAGGCCAGAACATAGCATCAGTGTGAAGACAAGAGTTTGAGCTTATTGAAAGGGATGCTGAAGACAACAAGTCGCAAAGGAATTCCAAGTTTGCAGATCAACTGTCAAAAGGGAGGCAATCATGTGGGATTTGAGGATCATTACACTGAAGGCCTTAAGACTGAAAATCCTCAGAAAGGAATTTTAAGAGAACTCATCAGGATAGAAACCTAAAGCATGGAGAGCAACTACTTATTCCAAATCTGATGAGTCTTAGTTATTCTATATATGGTATCATATGTATAAAACATACTAAGGGCTTATTTTAACGACCCACTGTATTTAGTCAGTGTAATGCAGTATTTACCTCTTAAGAATTTTCTTCTATCAAACAGGCTGCAACACAAACATGAAAAAAACTCGAGTAGCATGTTTCTTTTACTGTGCACTATTTTCAATACTTACAGAACTATTTCCTCCAGTTGCCTCAAATTATTTCAAGAGAACAGCCTGCAATAGTGTACTATTTTCCTAAACTTCTTTCACAATGAGATTACTTGTTTTCAAAGGTCTTTTGAAGATTTGACTATAAAGGTACAGATACTTTTACCATGAGTTAGGGGCTGCCTCCAAAGGTACTGGAACAGAGTAACATTGTATACTCTACATTTATCCCCTCAGTTCTGCAGAAGTTTTCCGGAAACCTTCCCTATACACATGGCCTTGATCACAAGAGTGTGAAAGTTCTATTACAAGACCACTTGGAGCTGCAGCACATGCAACTCCCTGCCTTTCAAAGCTTCAGCTATTAAAGAAGTTTTTGGGACTCCAGATCTAGATGACTTCTAGCACCCTCAAGAGCACAGACTAATCCCAGTTGTGGCAACACAAAACTTCAAGCCAAACATACAAAGTACAAACATGCACTGGGAAGTAATGGGAAAGATGAGATGGTAAAAATGTACAGATGGGAGCCTGGACATTCACCTGGGCCTGACAGAGAGCCTGCAGCTGCTGCTTAGTGCTCAGCTGCGATCAAATGACAACAGTGAAAATACTCTTTTCAGGAGCATATTCCAAAGCTTCTCAGGCTACACAGAATCCTCCTGTTTTCCAGTAGTGCTTGAAACTGCCCCTCCTCTTCTGTTTATAGAGACAGCACCAATCTTCCCTTTCTCCTGCATGAATTCTGTGATCTCTGTGGGAAGACGCTAAAAACAAACTCAAAAGAGCCTGTAGTGGGCGGAGTGAGTCTGTTTTCATGCAGTCTCTTGGGCAACAGCACCATCCAGCTGTCAAAAAAATAAAACATTAATGCTACTACACAGATTTGGTCTTCGTACCACAAGCAAAATGAAGAATTACACCTAATAAAACCCATAGGTCTTTTCCCAGCTTCTGAATTAATTATATTGGTCCACTGTGTTATGTTTTATGGCCTAGCACACAAGAATGTACTTCAGCAAAACAGAACTCAGCCTACTTTCTCTGCCCAGAAAGACTGGCAGGCTACAGCTTACCTCAGTGTTTCGGTGAAGTGCGGAACGCAAACTCTCCAGTATGAGGAAAAATCTGTATCTTTGGCTCACAATCAAAGACAGTTAACCACACTACAAAAATTAAAGGAAAAAAAATTAACAGTTTCACACATAAGAGCCTATGTGCTAGCTATCATAGCTTATCACTCTTGAGCCTCAATAGTGAAAGCAAGAACATCAACATTCAGTGAGGGGGAAAAATGATGAGAACTTATACTTAAGTAATGGATTACTCAAGAATCAATATGACCCAAGGAAGAAAACTTCTTGCTTTCCAAGATTTTTCATAAAGTTGTCTTATTTAACAGTAACTATAAGGCATATGCAACAGAAACAAATAAGTGGCATTCTCTGCAATGGTTAACAGATTACCCAAACTAAATCTACAAGGTCACTGCTTAAATTGCCCTCAGTTCTTCATTAAACTCAACTCTGTCAGGACACCCACAGGGAGCTTACCATGTGCGTCCAGCGATGATCAGGAAGTCTAATATTAGAATACTGATCTTGCATTACATGTGCCTTCGCCTGTCCTGTGATCCCACATACCTGCATTCATACTTGAAAGCAGGGAACACATTTCCTTTTCTGACTTTCCAGTCTAGTCCTGTCACAGTTCTTTCGAAACACTTTACAAAGTAGTATAGTGTGCCTATTATAATCTAAAGATAAGTTTGTCATCCTTTAAAAGAAAACAAAAACAGTGGAAGCTTTCCAAGTAAACACTGATGGGAAAATTTTGTAAATGCAATCATTAGCTTATGAGAAAGGGCATTTCAACACTCAAAGAAAACCTGAAAGGAAAACCTAGGCCAAATAAGAGTAAGGAACTTGAGCTTATGCAAGGAACAATCAGCATAACCACATCAAGAGGAGATGCAGTTTTTCTTGCACAGAACTAAAACACACAGTATAGTTTCATGTAAGCTCAGAACACAGGAGCACAGCAACAGGCAAACAGCAGCACTAGAATAGTAGCTAAAGCCATAGAAGCAAAGAACATGCCCAAAGATACAGCAGAGGTGCCAAATGACAAACCTGTGCCAAGTAGGAGAGAAGGCACCCTTAGACAGCAATGCAACAAAACCAGGAGTCCAGAGAGACACAACCCTAAGGAAAAGGGGACAGTCAGCTCCCTAAAAACTGCAGATGAACAAGATCATCAAGTAGAGGCAGGGACAATGAGGAAGTATTATGGCTAAGTTCGACTAATGAAAGCAAAGAGCTCTCTAAGACAAGTTGAATAGAAAACATAAGAGCTTCAAAAGGAGCTGTATTAGAAGTCACTGCAGGACTACGTCAATAGATCAGAGACAAAACAAAACAACTAGTTAAAATAAAAGCTGGAAAGAGAACAGACCAAAATGCTCAAATTGGTAAAAAAGAACTGGTGTCAAATAGACAAAAAAGGAAAAAAAAAGTATGTAGGAGAGTACTGGAAGAAGGTGACAAGGAGGTGGTGGGCAATAAAGAGTCTCTGAATCTATAATGAAAGTTTGCTCTCCGTTACACACACAAAAATATCAGCAAAATTTTAATTTAAAATAATCTGATGATCTTGATTGAAAAAAGTCTATTTCCCTTGCCAGGAACTAACCAGGGAACTTGTGACATGGCTTGGAAGGCTTCACAGCTATGCTCGGAGAACTCAAAAAGCATAGTTACACACTCCTTCCAGTAACAGAAAGGGCATGATCAATCCATTTCAAAACTCAGATGCATAAGGGGAACAACAGACAGAAAGGAGGTACAAAAGCAGATCTCCAATTGTTACTAGTCAGGTCAAATAACAAGGGGGAAGGTGGAAACTGCATAAAAACCCCATTAGCACAGAAATAGGCCTCCAGTGGAAAGTAACAAAACAAGCCAGACATAAGGAGAAACAGGAAGCCATGAAGTCTTTCCAAAACAGTCTAAATAGAGAGACAACACTTTTACACCATCCTCCATGAGGTCAGCCAGAGTTCTGCCAACTTGATTGCAGTGAGCCCTAAAGGATTTCACATGGAACTTGAGCTCGTGACAGCACTTTTTCTGTTTTACCACAGGGTACAAGCTTTTAAGCCAAGACACCAGAAGATACTAGAAGTAACAAAACAGTGTTTCCGCTAGACAGCAACTCATTTACACTTAGTAGTTGTTCAGCTTAGTTAAGGAATCAGTCTCACTTAAAATTAGAGTACCTGTTCAAACTGAGCTTTGATAGTCTTGTATGAGTAAGCATTTCCAAATCTAGGGCTTCAGCTGTCCAGACAGTCTTAGAGGGCCGTTCTATAGTTAAACCTGCCATGTCAGGATATGCTTACACCTCTGTGAGTCCCTCCCACATGCCCACAAGTGAAGTATCTATTTACTATCCACAGATGATACTATTCAGTTCAGACCCAAGGAGTTCAGTTCTATTTTCATCAATCTCTCTAAGCTTGTAACAAGCAAATCTGATTTATTGCAAGCTTCTGCTCTCACTGATGAGCGCAGTGGCAGACTTAATGACAAGCTTGTTGGATTTGGGATTTTAGTTCATGAATGGTCTTATTAAACTGGGAACACAGAATACAACTTGTGAAAACAGCGGTAAGATCACACATAGTAAATACGCAGTATTAGGCAGAATAGCTGGATACCAGAAATACGTTGCATATACCAGTCTCTTAACCTGCTCCATCATTAGAACTACACAGCAACACTCACCAGCTCTCACCTTTCAAACAGATTTTCTGTGTGTCCCATTAATTTAGCATTTCAGAGCAAGTTAGTTTCTATTTCCAAAGTACCTAGACAAAATTTGTGTCTTCCAGTGAGAGGCCAAGTTCCCAAGACAGGGAGTATGAATAAAACCAAGAAGTTTTATCCTAGAAAGCTCACACATTTCCATATTTAGGAGCTTATTTTAATCCAAGATATGGCAACTGTAAAGTCCAGTTCATGAAACGTAAAGTTGCTGCTGGTAAATCTTCACACGTATGCTGAAAACAGTCAAGCAACTCAAGTTTCTAGTCAGTAGGGCTTCCCCATCGATTCCAACATTTTCTTTCTCTCCTCTGCTGAGGGCATCTCTGGTTTCACTCCATCTCTTCTCCTCTGCATCATAATGGCATGCTGAAAATAGAAAATGACCATGAGAACACAGATTTCTCAGAAGTCTCTGCCTTGGAGCTCTGAGTAAGATTCTTTAATAGAAGCACTCTATATATCAAGAGCCTGACACTCTAAGTCTGATTAGCTGTTAACTAAATGTGCTAGTATTTAATTGAAGAAATCTGATAGTTTACCTTGCTGCTTCGGAAAATAGTATAATGGGAATACTGTAACTTCACTATGTCAGACTAACATCTGTAAATATTTTTTTTGTAGTTTGCGCAAGGGTAAGCTAGACAGCTCTTTACTACTATGGCATACAAAAATAGATGTTTAACTGCACATAGTTCCTCATGATGCTTCTCTACAAGAAAGAAGGAAATAAGGACACCACCAAATAAGAATGAACTCTTTCTAAGCTTTATCTTAGGTTCAAGTAAGCATGACCCAAAACAATGGAAAAATGGGAACTTCAGATTTTTTTCCATTACATCCATTTAAAACAAAACTTCTTACTAGAATCATCTGACGCAAATTCGGTGTATATATTATCAGGTACAGCAAAACTACTTACTCATAATGCAAAAGAGTAAATTTAAGAGAACCAAGTACTTTGATGTGCACCTGCTTAACTCTTTCAGCAATACGCACTGACTACCTAGCCCTGCAAGTCACCATAAAAAAAGTAGCAGTCAGCACTCAGTCTGCAGAGTTCAGAAAGCAGTGTGTTAGAAGTAATGTACTTAAAGCAAGGCAAAGAGTAAATTCAGAAAATCTACTGTGCTTACCCAGAATTTTCTGCAGTTTCTGTATTTCAAAAAGTAAGCAGTACACTTATTCTTATCATAGTTGTTTTCATCCATACATTTATTAGAGGCATCTGTTTCCTTAATTAGGGAAAATATAGTTCAGGGCTGAGGGAAGTTAATGCACTCAAAATCTAACAAGTCCCAGAACAAAGACAGGAGGCAGCTTCTCAGATGAAATACTATCAAAGAGAGCAGAGGAACATCTATCACAAAGAACAATCAGTAAGTCCAGGGAATGACTTCATTTGAAGATAACAGACATTAGTGCTCTTTTAACAGTAAGGACAGAGTCCATAGAATAGTTATTTACACAGATGCTTGGTATAACCCACAAAAGACTTTTAAAAATCAACCAAGCTTGTCTAACCAGGATTTCAGGCCCTGGTTTTAAGGTCAGAAAATTGAAAAGCTTCTTATCAGCTCTATTATTCCTATTTATGAGGAATTATGTGTTATTTCACACTTATTATAATGTATGATTTTCCTACCTTCAGACTCTTTAAGAAACTTTTAACGTAAAATGCCAATGTGAGAGTGCTACCCTTAAAAAAAAAAATCCTCTAGAAATTGTATTATTTAACTTTAAAACATATAAACCGAAATCCCAATTTGATCATCTTACCACTATACATGGATTTACATCACGATCTCTAAGTTGTGCATGTCTGGACATTCTGGAGAGACACTTGTACCCTGGCTAAGAACAAAAAAGAAACAGGTTAAGTATCCACTTTCAGTAGGAAATCAGGATTAAGTCTGGGCTTCAGCATGTTATAAAAGCCCTCCAATAACATACAGTTTGGTTGTCTTAAAAGAAGACAACAAAACAACAAACCACCACCCCCATACTTCTTTTGCAAAACGTTACTTCAAAAGCACTAGCAGCAAGACAACTCAAGCAAGTTTAGCCTGTCACCAAGACTGCAAATTCCTGCAGAGAATAGCCACAGCAGTGACTCTTACACCAGCCTGTCATATCACTGAGGAAGTGACCGTGTTTTGTAGAAACAACTCCACAGAAGCTGTTCACAGCCAACATACTGAAGACACTTCAATAAATAGTGTGTGGGAGCAACGTTCAAGTAAACTTGTCCAGATGTGTGGCTACTCCTTGCTAGATCACATCTGCATCTCCACTGAGCTCTACCAGGTGTAACAAGTCCCAAACCACCTCCTGGGTTGCTGCGTCAGATCTTATTTAACAAAAAAAGAAATGGTTTCACTGCAAGGAGGGTCCAGAACCACTTACACTGTGTATGACAGCTTAAATCATGTTTTTCACCAGTTTAGTAGTTTAATACTGATTCTAGGAACTGTAAGTTTGAGACAGAGTTCAGTGCCAAGAACTTAAACTGATCCAAGATGATGACATCAATATGAACAGCAGACCCTCATTCACTTCCCATATATTGCCTCAGGCACACATATGGCCATGCAGGTATTTGTTCCAAACAAACATGAAATCTAACAAAAATAATGTCGACCAGATGACTGTCTTTGCAGCAAATTGAAGTGCAGCTGATCAAGGAAACTGCTGAAGAACATCCTTGCTTGATCTTATTGGGGCTTTCCTAAAAGCATTGCTTTTAATTATAACTTAAACCTGTTTCTGTTCAGGTAAGAGACTAACTGCAAATCCACAGTAAAAAGCCATTTTGCTTGATACTAGCAAACCAACAAACAAACAAAGCCAAAACAAAAGGGCAAATACTGCTCTTACTAGCTCATAGACAGAAAACAATGGTTTAGACTGATTCAAAGAATTCACTCCACAGTACACACTGTAAAGCACAGCCTTTATTGGCACCAGGAGCACATGAAGGTTCAAACCTCCGTACACATGCCCAGAGAACAGTAAATCTTAGGGGTTCTTTTATACCTACTGTTCATCTTGATATAATTTTATCTAAAAGATACATTCATACAATTCGGTATGTTATGTATCTTGTGGTTTTCTTATCCTATTGTGTTAGTATTAATCAGGACTCTTACAGTTGTTTATCTTTAAGCTTAGTATGATTGATAAACTGCTAATACCTATAAGCTACATGCTTGGATCTTCATTCAGGTTGTTACCATATTTTGCCATTAGGGATGTCCCTGCTTACAAGCAACTTACAAAAGCAGATGCAAGGCTGCCTACGTACCAGAGTTCTAATTTACTGCATATCATTCTATACCAGGAGGGCAGGTCCTTACTTGCAGATGGGCTTGTATTAAACATGTGTGGTCATACTCTTCCTAAATAGCAGTTATGTCAGCTAAGGCCTAACAGCTTGATCTCAATCCCTTTTCTTCAAAATTGTGCAAATTCTTCTGTGCAGTCCATAGTATGTACACTTGTTGAACTACCGTATAAACTTTTCCACCATATCTACAAATTAACAATAGTTAATTAGGTCATAGTCAGTATTAGCATAAGAATGGGGTGAACCAGAAAATTAAGAAGTTGAGTTGCCATAGGAGATTGTCATTTTGTCCCTCCCAAGAAAATTTTGCACCAGTGGTGTTCTTCAGTTATCTTGATGTTGGTGGTGATTTCTTTCATTTCTTTTACATTGTGCTTAACAGTCCACACTGCTCACTGGAAAGGTTCATTGACCTTATATATCACCTTCTCAAGGTCTGGGTGATGGAACACCTTCTCTGAAAAGCATGAAATTTCTATTTCATTCCAATTTGTAGGAGAGAGATATCATGGTATAACACAATTATCTGTATTAGCCGATTAGTAGTTACAGGGATGGTGTAATTAAAATTACAGCCAATGATTTCAGTGAAACTGCATATACAAAAGTTGGCAGCATCTGTTTCTTCAATATAGCTATTAATTGTTATATTCTCACATGCAGTTCTTATGCAAGAACATCCCTTTTCAATATAGTGTACTTGGGAGCTTGCATGAATGAAAGGGATCATTTTGAAAATGCAAGTGCTGTCTTGAGTATAGAGATAGATCCTCGTGTTCAGTTATAGTATTTTCACAGATGAACCCTAACTGTTCTCTTAGGGTACAAGCCTCTATGCTTAGTTTGCCAATTTCGAGTCTTAAATTTTGCCCATACATTGTGTCCCATCAGTCTGACTACAATGCCTTGGCATATGGTCTCTGGAGACAAATACAGGAAATAAGTCTGATACTTTGGCATGTTCAATTGTCAATACAAAAGCAGTAATTTCTCTCTAAAATGGGTTATACGTAAAATTTAATAGTTTCCACCATGCTTGATGTTTTCTCTAAATCAGTATGACTTCTAGCAATAATTGTTCATACCTCTTGTAGCAAAAGTCCTGTTTCTCCTTCACTGATAATAGCCACTGCAATAGATTGTAACCAAAGTTGTGACTGAAACCAGTCTAAAGCTAGAGACAGATTTCCTTGCAAATTCCCTATAAAATTAGGAATGAGATACAGGTTCTGGGAGGTGTGTTCTGCTAATACTGTTGTAAGATCACTTACCAACTGCTGTGTTTGGGCAACAGTCAGGTGAGATGATTGGAGTGGAATTTCTGGATTTCCTACCTCTGAGGTGACTGTGCTTAATTTATTTACTAAGACTTCCTGATCAACAGAGTTTAAGACTCCCATTCCTGATCCGAACCATCCCATGAAGTCCATTCTGTGTCTAGTACAGGGTACTCAAGACTGAATCCAGGCTCCCCATCCTACAAGGCTTTGGGCAATGAAAGATTTACATTTTGATTTTATGGCTGAGATACCAGCCTTATATAAGTCTTCCCCTTGGTATCGTGCAGCATAGAGTCATATACAAAGCATTTCAAAAGGGCTTAGTTTCTCTTTGAATCCCAGTGTAACCCTCATCCACAGCAAGGCTAGAAGTAATGCTTGACTGTAGTTTAAGTTAGTTAACTAAGTATGAATTGATTGGTGGTTACAATATCTGATTTCCTGTACAACTTGTGCACAAAACCAAGTACCTTTGAGGATGTGGTTGCTGGTACTCCAAATCTGGGGGTTATTTCATTAAGGAGCATTTTGGTTAATTCTCAATCCTTGTAGCTTCAGGTCGGAAAGGCTTCCAGGCAGCCAGAGTGGGCATCTGTCTGTACTAAAAGGTACCTGTACCCCCCTTTCCTGGGTAGTTCAGATAAATCAATCTGCCACTGTTGTCCAGGGATATTGCCCTTCCCAATCATCCCTAAATTGCATTTATTAGTAGTCTGGAAATTATTACAGAGTTTGCATTGTTTTATTTGTATTACTGTGATGTACAGGTTACATCCCAGTATTCGTCTCTTCAAGCTATTACATAGGGACAGCTGCTCCCCAGCGTGTCTTATTATGTTCTTCTTGAACTATTTTCCGTAATAATTGCTTTGGAACTACTATTTGTCCTTCAGGAAAAGCATAAATTTTATTTTTTAGTTCTGCCTTTAAATCCTAAGCTAGTTTTAAATCTTCTTTAGAATAAGAAATTTCAGAAGTAACATTTATTATCTTTCCATTTGGTATTATGGCCAGTAGGTTTACTATTTCTTCTGCCACTGTTTGCCTCTAGATCCACCAGTAGGTTCCCTTTATCCTGATCCGTGTTACCCCTTTGGTGTCCTCTGCAATGCACCACTGCCACTCGATTCGGTAACTATAGCTTCAAGAAGCCTCAGTATTTCCGCAGAGTGCTTGATTTGTTTTCTGTGAGATAACAAAAGCCCATGCTCTTTCCACATAGCCCCATGGGCATGCACTACTCCAGACGTGTATTTTGAGTCTGTCCAGATAGTAATGTCTCTTCTGTTGCCTAATTCTAGTGCTCTTGTTAGAGCAATCATTTTGGCTTTTTTGTACTAATGTTTCCACTGGGAGGGCTCGGGCTTCTATGGCTCTCTAAGTAGTAGTTACAGCATATCCTGCTTTCCAAACTCCTTTTTTAATAAAGCTGCTTCCATTAGTGAACCCGGCTTCCATTTCCAGTAAGTGTTCTTTTAAATCAGGCCAGCTTGAGTAAGTGGCTTCAATGGTTTCTAGGTAGTCACGAGTTACTGGCTCCCAGATCACTGTGGCACTGCTGAGAAAAGAGGCTGGGTTGACAATATTAGTAGTGACTATGTCTACATCATCTTGTTCTACCAATATTGCTTGATACTTAAGGAACCCAGAGAAGACAGCCACTGCCACCCTTTCTGTTCCAGTACTGCAGATACAGTATGTGGTATCAGGACAGACATCTTTTTTCCCCCATAGTGAATATTCTTGCTTCCTGGATGTTTAGGACAACAGCTGCCACTGCCCATGAGCATCCAGGCCATACTTTGCTTACTTCGTCTAGTTGCTTTGAGAAGTTACAGTGCTTTTATAGGGTCCTGTATTTTGAACTAGGAACTATGGCTATGCCTTGTCTCTCACGTGAAAATAACCAAAATTTTTTGGTGACATCTAGGAGTCTGAGGGCTGGGGCCCTCATTAATTCCCTCAATTCATTAAATGCTCATTTTGCTTCCCCAGTCCACTGCAATTCCCTTATTTCTGTTTGCAGCAACTGGTATAGGGGTTTTACTAATACACCATAATTATAGATCCAGAGTCGACACCAACCTGTCATCCTGAGAAACATCCAAAGTTACTTAGATGTCCTGGGCTGAGAAGTTTGGCAATTTGCTTCTTTGTGTTGTCCTAATTTCCACTGCCCCCGAGGCCTCATAGCTGAGGTAAGTGACTTCTTGATTCGTTATCTGTGCCTCTTGCTGAGACACCTTTTATCCTTTAAGTTTGAGAAAATTTAACAGGCTTACTGTCACATTCCCTACAGCTGTTTAAGGTTTTGGTGGCTATCAACAGCTTATCTACATATTGGAGCAAAACTCCTTCCCCAGCGGGTGCCATCCAGTCCTTAAGGTCATTTGCCAATTTGTTTCCAGATAACACTGGGCTATTTCTGAGGCCTTAGGGTAACACGGTCCGGATGAGCTGGGACTTCCAAGCTGACTCAAGATTTTCCCATTCAAAAGCAAACAATTTTTGGCTCTCTGGATCCAAGGGCAGGCAGAAAAAGGCATCTTTTAAGTCTAAAACAGTAAACCAAACAAGAGTCTTAGTTTTGTTAACGAAGTATAAGGACTGGCCACTATGGGATGAAGGTCTTCTACTATTGTACCGACAGCTCTTAGGTCTTGTAGTAATGGATAACTTTTCCCATCCCATTTCCAGATTGGCAAAACAAGAGTGTTACATTCAGGCTCACATTCTACTAAAAGGCCAAATTTGAGAAAATAAAAATCACAGGTTTAATTCCTTTCCTGTCTCCTAATTTGAGGGGGGATTGTTTGATTCTTACCAGTTGGGTCCTGGACATCAGTCTTACTTAGATCATTTTGGCATGCTTTGACTTAACTGGTGTTCTATCAACCGACACTCCTGGATAGACTTGATCCAAGATATCCAAGGGGACCTTCTTTGTTACCTGTGGCTGGATTACAGCTAAACTTAATACTTCCATTAATCGGCCATCTTTAGCTTTCATTTGCATTTCATCATTTTTAAACTTGATCTCCGCTTCCAACTTTTTTAAACAGATCCTTTCCCAATAACAATTTCGGGATATTGGGCATATATAAAAATACGTGCATTGCTACCATTTTACCCATTTTATATCAGAGAGGTTGCATGTATGGTACCTTCTGTCACTGGCCTGTTGCCCCAATCACATTTAAAGATTCACGATCAGTCAAAGCTAACTGCTGATTTAACACAGAACATGTAGCTCTGGTGTCTACTAGAAAGTCTACACTTGTGTCTTCTTTCCCAAGCTTTATTACAACCAGGGGATGTTTAGGGGTTTGAACTTCTGGTCCCTCCTAATTCAGCAAGGCATGGGAGGTGCCCCTCCTCCCTTCTCAATTTGGGACACTGCCTTTTTTCCATTGCCTTTCCTGTTTACAAAAAGCACACTGATCAGCCCTTATCCTATTACTAGGAGCCCTTGTGTTACAACCCCAAAAGGATTCTTTCTATGTACCTTGAGCTTTTGCATCTCCCTGACAATTTACTTTCCCCAAGACTGCAGTGGTAGTGTGAGTGATTGTTCAACCTGATTTTTTCCTTTTGTTATTGTCTCAGTTGTGGAGCGTCTAACCTTGAATCAGTATCATCCCAACCTGGGCCTAGGGCTTTCGTGAAGATCATAAATTTGTTTGCCATGCCTGTGGGATCTTCTAAGTCCTTCCTATCACTTTCCAACTTCCTAAGTCTCCTAAAGAGAAATTAACCTTCAGCCTTGTGGGTCCCTCAGCTTCCCTAAGGGGGGCTTGCATCACGTCTTTACCTTTCACTGTGGGCAGAGCCCATCAAGCTCACAACTTGGCCTGCATTCTCCCGCTTACCCATGAAAAGGATGGTGACAGGGAGTTTTGTTGCCTTCCCCTCTCCTTTCACCTCCCATGCTCTGGGGAAGAGGGAGGAGTTAACGCTTTTCCTGCAGTTTCCCTGGGACTAAGAAAACCTTCTAGCACTTCCTCAGGCCCCTCCACCTTGCATTTCAAGCACTTCTAGCCTATAGTGCATGATGAGCAGCACCACTTCAACTTCTCCTTGCTTTTTATTCTCTTTTTCTAGTGTTAATACAAACACAATTTGGCGCAATGGTTATTGGGTGCAATGTTTATCCCAGTCTTTCTGCCACTCTGGATGGTCTCAGAGTGTGAAAAACACATCTGCGTACATGACTTCATGCCACCTTCCTTCCCTTCATAAGAAAAGCTTAAACTGTAACATCATACTATAATTTAAGGATCCATTTTCTAGCCATTTTTCTTCCCCTTCCAATTTATGCAATGGCCACCACTGGTTACAGTACTTTATCAAGGTCTTTTTGGTCGTGCTTCCTCCTAGGGGATGCCCTATTTCCCTCCCATGTGTTAAAATGCACTCCAAGGGACTTTTAGTATTAAATTTTGACTTTCCTGGTTTCCCATCTGCACTCGCTTTGTGATAATATCACATCCCACTCGTGCTTGTGTTACTTGTGCACTCACTCCATGTTATTTTCACTTTGTTCATCTCTGTTTCCCTCGTGGGAGAACAGAACCGCAGATCTGAACTCCACACTTGCTTTGTACCTAATTGTATGTCTCTCACATACATTCACTCATTCCATACCATGCAGTTATAGTTCAATAGATAGTTCTTGTTCCAGCAAATGCTGGACTATTTCCAATTGGATTTCACAAGCCAGACTGCCTTTCTCTAATATCAAATTTCCCCAAAAAATGCACACTTGATTACAGATAACACACAAAAATGGGTGAACACTAAACACGAAGTGATAATCCTACCAATTCTACAGCAACATCCTCTATGGATTCTTCAACACACATTGAGTCACATCTTAAAGGCAGTCAGAGTAGCATTTACTATGAGACAGACATTATTCAATAGATACAGGGTACCAAATTCGAAGGCTTAAAACATATGCATACATAAAAAATTAGGAGGCTGGTAGCAGTAGCTAAGACAGCACAAATTCCAACCTCTATCTACATACATGCCAAATCAGAACTATAGCCTGGAATCCGGGCGAGACTTTAACCTGCAATCCACACAAACAACAGTGGGGACTCTAACCCCAAGCACCCATGTACCGCTAGCAGGTTGGTGCTACAAAACCCAGCATATGACTTATGGGTAGCCCTAAACCACAAACTAAGAATTTCCTTCTAAGTAAAGTAGTGCTTTGAAGTTGTGTACCTGTCTCAGGATCTTGTCTGTTCCTGTGATGAGCCAACGGAAACCAAGAAGTCCCTCCTGAGAATTCTCCAGGGGCACCCCGAGGGTGCCTAGCCCCAGAAGGTCTCACAGCCAAACAGTCTCCTGCCTGGCTTGACAACTTGATTCAACGAAATCACTTCACAGTACACACTGTAAAGTAAAACACAAGCCTTTATTGGCACCAGGATCATATAGGGGTTTAAATCTCCATATACATGTCCAAAGAACAGTAATATCTACTTTTCATCTTGATATAATTTTCCCTGAAAGATACATTCATACAATTCAGTAAGTTACATAACTTGCAGTTTTCTTATCCTGTTGTGCACTTCGGTTAGGGCTACAATTATAGTCTACAGCTTAGTATCAGTCAGGATTCTTACAGCTATTTACCTTTGAGCTTAATATTATTAACCTGAGAGCTATGTGCTTGGTTCTTCATTCAAATTATTACCATATTTTGCCATTAGAGATGCCCCTGCTTCTTTGTAAACAACTTGCAAAAACAGATGCAAGGCTGCTTATGTACTAGAGTTCTAACTTACTGTATATCATGCCCTATCAGGAGGGCAGGTCCTTACCCGCAGACAGGTTTCTATTAAGAGAGTGCCATCATACTCTCCAAAATAGCAAAGTTACGTCAGCCAAGGCCTAATGGCTATGTCTCAAAATGAAGGTACTTCTTTCAGTAGGAGAAAGCTATTCCAGGTGAATAATAACCCTTAGGATTTTGCACCTTGTACAAGTACACTTTCCTAGTGCTTGAAGTATTGGGGTTTTTTTGCATTCTACATGCTCATTTTCTATAAATGGGCCTTTTAAAGAATAGCATCACGAAGACCATCCACCTCCTTCTGAGAACTACCCAGTGTTTAACTTTACAAATCAGGCAAACTCTTGGTTTTTTGTGCATGCAAGACCATTTTTGACCTGGCACTTCCAACTCAAATGGAAGCACTCATAGGTAGGACACAGTAGCATCATCACAGACTTAAAGGGAGAGGAGGACTAGTAGGAAACAAAGGCGGCATATCACAGTGGCTTATCTAAGTCAGCAGGACAGACACAACGTTTGTAGAGACTGGTTTGCATCTGTGTTGTAACTCTGGTATTAGAGTACCACCTAAGCAGACATGCCTCAAGGTGTGCGGTACTGGACTGACTTCAGCCTTACTCTCTGAAAGCCTATTTGTGAGTCATGAGATGTATCATCATCAGTGTTCATTATACAAGCTGCAATTAACATTTTCAATTTGATTACACTACCAGAGTCTGCAACCATGCCCAGTTTAAGGAACAATGCACACAATAGATTATATAGCTACTTAGTAAACAGGCAGTTCAGGTTCTCATGAAGCTGCTTAGTTCGAAGTAAGCAAAAGCATACACACATTTAGCGCTACCAAAAAGGTCTGACCACTCCTATGCGTGTTCCTCCCTCCTCCACCCAGAAGTAGTTCAGGGTTTGAAACATTAGCAGCTAGAAGGGCAGGCAGGTCACACTGAAACGCTGCAGTGTGATTGAATGAGCAGTTGGGCAGGAAGCAAGCCTTCCCCTACAGTCCTTACCCATGCACAGGCTTCCCCTTCCTGCTTGCAGACTGCAGGTCTGAACCCAACCACAACCAAAGGCTTGTCTATGCCACAGCTCTTAATTATGCTTTAACACATTAACAGTTGTAAACTGTACCACAGAGAAATGAATTTGTTGGTAGCGCTCTTTAGCCCTAGGGCTTTTTCAGTTCATAAACCATCAGGATATTTTTCTGTAGGCTCCCTCCCATTCAAAAGTTTTTTTTAAACACATGTATACATATGAAATTGCTAATTACGCTGCAATGCAGCCCAACTCATTAAACCTTAACCCCCGGAGCGAAAGCCGTATAAAAACCTTACCGGTTTTATCGCTGTTACAACGGACAAGCGGGCAGCGGGGGAAGGCAGTCTATGGCTCCGGCCCCTCGGCACCGCTGAGCCCGCAGTTCAGCCTCCAGACAAGGGATGAGGAGCAAGTCAGGTGCGGGCACGTCGCCATTGGGACGGCCACAGCCGGCGCCCACCAGCCAGCCCTTGCCTCTCTCCTGGAGGGGTATGCCTGGAGGAGCCCGGTGGTCCGTCCCCTCACACCCCAGCCAGGCCCCGGGCGCCTCCGCCCGCCTCGCACGGGGACCGACCGTCGTCCCAACGGCCGACACGCGCGCGCAGCCTCCCCTCAGCACCACCTGCCGCCAGCAAGCGGTGCCCGGGCCCCGCCGCAGGGCCCAGGCGAGAAGGCGAGCGAGCCTTCCCTTTCTCCTAACACGGAAGGCGAAGTGGTGCCCGGGCGCAGGCACGGTAGGAAGGCGACGGGTGGGCAGCGCGGGTAGGCTCCGGCAGCACTCACCTCGGTCCCGGCCGTGTCCGCGGGAGCCCGGGGCGGGAGGGGGGCAGCCCGTCTCCAATTCGAAAGACGTCAGCGGCTCGGGCAGCCCGCTTAAGTACGGGCGCAGCCTACCCCGCTCCCGGCCTCAC
>JASSUY010013544.1:0-15894 GCA_032466535.1 Forpus xanthops | reverse complement strand
TTCAGCCTGGAGAAGAGAAGGCTGCGTGGAGATCTCATAGCAGCCTTCCAGTATCTGAAGGGGGCCTATAGGGATGCGGAGGAGGGACTCTTCATGAGGGACTTTAGTGAGAGGGCAAGGTTCAAACTTAAATAGGGGAAATTTAGATTGGATGTGAGGAAGAAAATCCTTACTGTAAAGGTGGTGAGGCACTGAAATGGGTTTCCCAGGGAAGTTGTGAATACTCCATTGCTGGCGGTGTTCAAGGCTGGGACATAGCCTTGGGTGGTACGGTTTAGTGGGAGGTGTCCCTGCCCCTGGCAGGGGGGTTGGAATTAGATGATCTTAAGGATCCTTTCTAACCCTAACTATTCTATGATTGTACATCACTTGGGTTTATTGTTTATTCCTCTTTATTTCACTGTGTTCTTACTGTTATTGTTATGTTTTACTTGATTTCTATTATTAAACTGTTCTTAACTCATCTGGTTTACTTTTTTTTTTTTGACTATCATGGATTTAGCAGCAACAGTCATTTTTCTCCTTCATAGTAGCCAGTGCAATGCTGTGGTTTGGATTTTCGGCTTGGGAACAGTGCTGATAACACCCGTGTTTATAGTTATGGCTTAGAATGTTTTAGTCTGACCAAGGACTTTCTGAGTCTCATGCTCTTCCAGGGAGGAGGGGAAGCAGGGAGGAAGCAGAAACAGAACATCCTACCCAAACTGACCGAAGAGATATTCCTTACCACAGTACATCGTGTACAGGATGTAAAACTGGGAGCAGGAACCCAGAAGAATGGAGTTCACAGCTGAATCGTTGGGTGGTGAGCAGTTGTATGCTCTTTCCTTGTATTTCGCTGGTCATTATTATTATTGATGGTAGCAGCAGTGATTTGTGTTATACCTTAGTTACTGAACTGTTCTTATCTCAACCTGTGGGAGCTACAGTCTTTTGATTCTTCTCCCCATTCCCCCCCACCCCCAAAGTGGGGGGGAAGAAAGTGGGGAGAGTGAGTCAGCGGGCTGTGTGATTTACAGCTTAAACCACGACACTGGCTCTCCTCCCCATCCCACTGTGGGGCAGGGAGTGAGAGATCAGCTGCATGACAATTGGTTGTCAGCTGGGCCAAAAACATGACACTCTGATACATGAAAATTATTCAGATTGAACCTTTCTTCCTGGTTTTATGTGGTGCTGTAATATAAAATGATAAGCTGTAAACACAGTCCCTGTACACAGCATGCATGATTATCCCTCCTGACACAAAACAGGCTGTCAGGAGGAATAGGGCCAAAAGGTTCTCTTTTGCTCATGCAGGACTTGGCTCATGAATAAGCAATCCATTTCAATGCATGTCCAAGAGTAAATACACATGTATGTATGGTTGTAAGACATCATAAACACACAGTCAACCTTGATTGCCTCCACAGTTTAGTAGCATCTGTAACTCAAACCTCTCAGAAGTCATCCTATACAAATGACTAGTTTGAGAAGTCTGGCTTTTGAATTTGTGAGAATTTGCCTTGGTTTGACTGGATATTCCTGGAAGAGGAGTCGTACACATCAGTACAATAGTAAACATGAAATTTTAAGCATTTAAATAGTACCATTGGGGTTCTTCACTGATTAAACTTAGCAAATTGATACCTCATCATTCTGAATCCTGATCACAAAGTCTTTATGCTGATGTCAAGAATGCTGAGGTAAATTCAGCAGTTTTATGTGCTGTACTTTCAGGAAAAAAGTTAAATTTTGCATTCCTCTGTAAAAATATAGGTGCAGAGAGTATAATTCAGAGCATCTGCCTTACAAATACATTTACTAAGACAGCAAAACTAAGCTTACTAATGTTCTGGGTTTGCAATTTTCATCAGAACATTACTGCGTAAATAACAAATTGTAATGTTGAACAGTGTGCCACAATCAAAACCAAATCAATAGCAAGTAAATTAATTACCTCCTCGTTCATGTATATACATGTAAATAAACACACACTGTTTATACTACTCTAAAGATCAATAGCAAATTTAATGCACATGAACTGCAGAATATGTAATAATAGCAGTGTCAAAGGGAAATAATTGATCGCATCTGTAGACATTGAAATACAAGGACAATCTTTCAAAATATCACACAACGATAAGGGCATCCTGAGGTTTCTTCTGTCCTGCATGTAAGTCAAATAAAACACCAAAAGTAGTACTCTCAATGTACTAAATATAGCACTGCAAGTCTAGAAAAGTTGGAGTAATTTAAATACATGTACTATTAAAGCTAACCTTTAAAAAAAAAAAAAAAAAAAAAAAAGAAGGAGAAAAGATAGATTTCCCATTTCTTTACATTATTGTACTGGTTAAATGTTAACTATAAAACCCTAATAAGCATTATAGGTAGAGTTAGACCAGGTTTGCAAGTTTTTCTGGCATCCTTCCTTCCATGCTTCCCTCTGCACTTGACCATGTCACTGTGCTGACAATGCCAACACCCCCTGCTGCTCCCCTTCCAAGGAACAGTGGCATTTAACCCTTTCAGCCTGTTATCACAGAATCATAGAATAGTTAGGGTTGGAAAGGACCTTAAGATCATCTAGTTTCCAGCCTCCTGCCATGGGCAGGGACACCTCACACTAAACCATGTCAGCCAAGGCTCTAGCCAACCTGGCCTTGAAAAGTTATGCAATTAAACTATACATTTCTTTTGCTACAAACCTAGCACACTTTTTACCTTCTCATTTTATCTCTGACTCCACTGCAAAAATTCAAAGGGCCTCCTTGCAGCTTAACAGAAACTCAAACTCAGTCTCATGAGAAAGGACTGATTATATATTGCCATAAGAAGTGACACTTTTATATCAAACGCTACCCTGAATGTAGTGAGCTCACTGTGCAAAGCAGAGAACAAATCCAGGAGAAAAGTGCAGAGCCTGATATTCTACTAGCACTATAAAACAAGACAGGAATTTTACAAATTTTAAACCATTCCACATAAATTATGGAAGATTCCAGTTTCAAATGGAGGCATTTTATTTATTTAGTATATTAGAGTTATTTCTACTAATTTCCATTTGGTTTTCATTCTTATTTACAATATAGCCTCTAAATGAAAAGACAGTCAGATAGAAAACAACCATAAAACCATCTTCACCCTAATGAAAGCCCACTGTGCCTTCAGAAGCCCATGATCTTTTCTTCAGATGCACATTAAGTAATCTGAGGTAAAAAGTCAAGCAAGTAAATAATCAGCAATACTTAAATAATGTATAAGAGTAGTTAACATATTCGGTATAAAAAGAAAATTCTGTAAGTATTTGAGTGGTGTATAATGTAGCAGGCCAGTCCTGCAATTCTTCGTGGGAAATTCCTCTTTAATTTAAAAAATTCAGTTCAAGTTTACATTCACTTTAATGTTTTCATCAATTTCCCTTTTCATAATGACTCTGCACATTTGTGAAGGAGCATATCATCACCCTAATTGTCCTAACATCTCAACAGATTTGTTGTTGAATTCATAATGATGATGAGCCCTCTCAGCCAGCACATCATTGGCTCACATCTTTAGCTGAATCACTGGCAGTCCTCCTGTCTAGCATATTCAGGCTATATAAACCACAGTGACGTTCTCTTGGAAAATAACTTCCTAATTATCTGTGTGCCAACATGTCCCAAGGCATCAGCATGGATAGTTTATTTGCTTATTCTGTCAGTTTAGAAATCTGAGGAGATGGAAATAGATTGTTACTAGACTACTTTGACTTTACATTTCCATCATTGGTTTTGGAGGAATTTTAGTCCAATTGCTTTCTTTAAAGAATGAGAAATCTATCTTTCTGCTTCAGAAAGAATCACATTTAGCCAAATACTCTGTTGGCGTGGTTTAAATATAGCAACATAGGAAAACAAATGAGTGGGGCAAATAAATAAACCAAAAGAATCAGGGCTGGGATAGGCAATACAAGTAGGTAGGTTTTGGGCTTTTTTGGTGGGGAGGGTGGTGGTTTGGTTTTTTTTGGGTTTTGGGGGGTTTTTGTTTGTTTTGGGTTGCTTTTTATTAACTATATATACTTGATGTGTGTATATTCTATCTTAAATTTTGCAAGGCACCTTCTAGCTTTATTAAGAGAAGGGTATAATGGAGTAGTTAGAAGAGGTTGTAACTATAAAAGAGAAAACTGGGAAAAGGCTGGGAGAGACAAAAAAAGAGACATAAGAAGGGTAAAAACTCCATACAGAATATGGCTATTAAGGAAACAGGAAATATTCAGGCTGAAAAAGTAGCATGCACCAACAAAAGGCCGACAGCTAAGTTTCCAATTGTTAAATCAAGTTAAATTCCCACTTAGTACTGCAAATCCATCTTGGATTCCTCTGGAATTACTGTAAATGCTTGAAGAACACAGCAAAAGGACAGTAACTATCACAGAAGTAAGGCATGTCCAGGTCTTCTTTCTAAGCAATTAGGCACACCCAGAATCGTGCAAGAAGGAGAGCCTATTCATTCTGGCCTGCACAGATGATAAGAAGCGCAGCAGGTTCTTCTCTGTCAGACATGCTAACACCTAATGGTTTCTCTCTCCACAAGAATACAGGGCTTTGCATGTAAGAAAAGCTGGAAAGAGGGAAACCTGATAGTGATTCCACACACTCCCTCCTCCTTTAAACTCCCTGAACAAGGAGTGTGACACATCAGTTGCAAGTAGCTTCCAGCTAAATAGTCTGCAATAGCACTTGTGGCTTGTTCTGTTTGCAGCATAAAACCTGCATTCAGGGACTTTTGGAGGCTGCAGAAGCCTGGCAAGAGTTTAGGCTTTTGTTCAGAAAAGCACCTGAGCACATATTAACTCTTCCTGAATTCGGCAGTACCTAAACTTGAGCTGAGCCTTTAATGAGCTGAGTGGGGTTCAGAATAGGCTCAAATTAAAGATTGTGGCCTAAGTAAATCACTGAAACAAGAACCTATTTGTCGTGAAATGTTTTTGTTTAGTTTGGGGGCACTCTGCATGCAAGTAGTTTTCAACTAGACACTGCAATAAGCAATCCCACACACATTCAAGAAATGGCAACAATCCTTAGAACATGTTTACTCAGAATATTAGATTTCATAGTAACAGATTTAAAGGAAATCTGCATGAATTTTTTATTTCTGTTATTAAAGTATTTATAAGCTACTGGAGTCACCCACCTGAGCAGTAAGTGTTCTCTATGTAAATAATTTACATTTTACAAATTGTTACAAAATGTTCAATGACTTGTTTATGTAAAACCTGATGGGGGAGCGCTGTTAGGATGGCATAACTGAAAGCCATTACCCACAGGGGAAAACAACTATCTAGCAAGTTTCACATACTTACAAGCTAGAAAGTTTAATTAATGTTTCCGTAAAACAAACACACAGAGGCTTGTTTATATACCTGTCTGCATACACGTGAAAGTGCACATCTGTATCTACAAATAAACACATGTGCAGGGAGGCTGCCTTGCCTACTAGCACGTTTTGACATGATTGATATTCTGAATCACTGTTAATATTGTCCTCCTTCATACAAGACTCAGTTGGATATTTAATCCCTTGCCTGCTTTCTCCTTTAATTTTTAAAACATATCTCTCCAGAATTGCTTCAGGTTATGTTTTGAACTTCCTCTTTAAATATGGAAAGAACTTCAAAGTTCAGTTAGTAATTTATGTATGGCATGATGGACTGGGGTCAGTTCACAACTGAATTCCCAAGGCAAGAAAATCAGATGATGGAAAAGACAATTTAATATAAAATGCCTTCTTGCCCAAAAAGTTCACACAGAGGCAGGCTCTGCGTGCCTTGCTCATGCAGGCAGTCCCCTTTGAAACCAGAGCCCTCATTGCTGTGTGACTTTTACAGCTGTTCACACCAAGGTGGATAAATGTTAAAGATGCCAGACCTCTAACCTAGCAGCAATTTATCACCCTGCATTCTCTGAACCTCCAATCAGACATGGTTCAATGGAGACTGTTTCCAGTTATAATTAGATACAGTATAAGAGTAATCCCAATGCTAAGCTGGCCAGCTGCCTGTGCAACATACCTCCTGAAGCATTCCTCACCATTCAGGTCCAGGATGATGCAGTAGCTGATGCACCACAGGGAGTGCCCTGCATGCAGGAGCCGATTAATCTGCCCTGCATGTCTGGCTTAACTACTTGATCCTGTCTGCCTTTGCAGCCAAACCACAGGACAGACCACTGAGAGAACAAGACAGAATAGTATCCTTTGCAAATGGTCCTGCTGTTGTCTGAGGCAAGTGCAGAATAGGCTTGCAGGCATGGTGAATTCAGGCTGTCTACAGACAATGAGTTTCGGTCTCTGTAACATTCCCATCTGCTAGTCACTGCTAGAACTATCCATCTCAGGAAAGTGTCGGTTCTGCCCATGCATAAATAATGACATCAAGATTTTCTTTTGTTAAACTTTTGCTTTTGCACTTTGAAACCTAAACCCAGATTTTTGGTACAGCATATTTGTGGATTAAATTAGACCCAGGATGTCACAGCTGATCCATGTGGCTCAAAATCTTATACTGATCAAAACATAATACTCAGGAATAATTTCCCCTGCAACCACCTTTTTCTTCCCCAAAAAATATTTTTTGGAGCTATACAAAAATGTTAATGAAGTTTTCGATTACATTCCTAAACCTATGATTTCTAAATCAGCTTGACAGAGCTGAAAATCAGGCCACGTATTTAAAGTGTTAAACAAGTGATTCAGAGAGAACATCTTCAAAATTGTAATCTATTTCTCCTTTCCTATCTCTTGTTTTTAAGAATTCCTCCTACCATCATTCTGACTCTTTTTTCTGTCTTTACGCTTTTTAAACACCTAGCCAGTATTAACACCATACATCTATTCTGCAACAATATAAAATGTTTTGTATCAATTACATATGAAGTGTGTGCTCTGGGGTAAGCAATATATATGCATTTCAACACTGGTCCACACAAGCCAGTGAATTGGCTAAATAAAATGGAAGTTACTAACTGCAGGCAAAGAAGCAGGTATGTGTACATATCTATACACAGCAGCTGCTGTCCACTTGAGAATTTGGCAAAGGGCCTGATTCTGGACAGAAGAAAGTTTTGTTATCAGTAAATTTCTTGAATTATCAAGGTGATCATCAATGCTGATCCACTAGTGATTAATATTTTTTAAAATGGAAGTTATGCTTCTGACCAAGTAGTGATTTAATAATAACATAAAACTCCGTATTAATGCTGTAATTTCTTCTTTCTCTGTGTAGTGATAAGCAGATATTCATCATGGAAGGCTTACAACAGCATGTCAGCCTCTCATGCCGTAAAACAAGCCATGGAAATACCTACATATAAAAGAAACTCAGAGGGAGAATTATTAAAACTCATCCATAAATTTCATGGCTTTTCTGAGCTTAAGACCTATTCTCTTCCATTAACATAGTTTCCTCTGATCTGCACTGCTTTTAACTGAAAGTGTCTTCAGCTTATTATTCAAAAGAGATATTTGTAAGGAGTATAGACTGGAAAGCACAATTACAGAACAGCTGCTGTTTAGAATTTGCCCTAAAACTTCAGGATTCCTAGTAGGTGCTCTTTAGAAAAAGTCAATTAGTAATTTAGAGCAGAACAGAGCTCATCACAATTTCTGTCCTCAGTAGCACTAGGGGAGCTCTTCTTTGATTAGACTACTTGCAGTGGGGGCTTCCTTTGCATCCTTCATAATGGAATTTACATTATAAAGGCTTTAAACAAACAAATAAAGCCACCAAGAAAAAAAAAAACAAACAAAACAAACCCCAAAAGCCAACACTATAGAACTCAGAATGCCAACAGACAGCTCTGTGTCTCTAATCTTTATCTCAGAAGACATGGATAAAGTCTGTTGTCAAATTAGTCAGTAAGGAGAGAGGATAATCCCTAGCAGAGATGTTTTTAGGCAGATCAAGGAT
The DNA here is from genome assembly GCA_032466535.1 of Forpus xanthops. Taxonomy (NCBI): domain Eukaryota; kingdom Metazoa; phylum Chordata; class Aves; order Psittaciformes; family Psittacidae; genus Forpus; species Forpus xanthops. The sequence continues at coordinate 7,961 of JASSUY010013544.1, read as the reverse complement.
GAAAGAGTATCTAAACACAGGGATCACCTCTGTAATTAACTGCACTCATGCAGAAGTGCTGAACCAACAGTGCAGTCCCCTCAGCCTAGGATATTGATCTCCAGGAAGCAATCTATATCCTGTCTGGCAATTGCCCAGAAATTACTTCTTAATATCATAGCTGGACATCCAGAGAAGCAGAAAAGCACAGTGAGTATATACTGCATATATTCATAGTCACTGTAAATAGTAGTTCCACTAGCACCAAACCTGATCAGCAAGTGCTAGGCTCAGGTGCAAAAGGGCTGCCACTTTCTTTCAGGTGAGATGTATTTGAAAGCATTCACCATCACCCATGTTCTGCTCCTGCTTTGCCAGAAACCTTTGTCAGTAAAACTTTCTGATTATGCACTGTTGCTTGAGCAGCCAAGTATAGCAATGCAACAACATGAAATCTGACACGTGTAGGCTCTGTATTAATAAGCAAAAGAATCAGATTTGTAGGCAAAAGATACAAGGCACACTGCACTCTACATCAGAGTCTTCTAGGAAACAATACTGATTACAAATAAATTGGTCATACTAGTCAATTAAAAGGGCTTCTCCAGGACATTTCAAAAGCTAGAGATTTTTTTCACTGATACAAGTACAGTCAAGAGATACAGTTCTATCTGCTTTAAACATTCTTTTTTAATTATGTACCAAGGTATGACAGATTATATCTAACATGCACTAAAGCAGCAACAGCATGCACCCATATTCAGCATTTTTGTACCATCCCACAGCACAAGACATTCCAGTTTTTGAAGATACTTAAATTCCCAACAGTTGGTCTCACCAAACTATTCTTGACTGAAAGTTGTGATCTAAATCTTTCCGTAGTTTCCTGTTTCAGCTTTATATTCAAGCTGATGAACAGTGATGCAGAATAGGACTGAGGCCATGTGAAAAGTTCAGAGGTTACCCTACAATTAAGGACACAAGTTGTAGAGGAGACTTGCCACCACTCTGGCTATCTTTCCCAGATATCAAATAGAGAGGATGCTCTGCTGGTGGCTGCAGAAGAGCACTTGTGCGGAGACCAGGATGCCCCAAATGCCTTACAACTCTTTGTTGATCTTCTGCCATATCAATTTTCAAATCTCCCATATGGCTCCTGGAAAGGATGAGAGGAGTCATTCTAAGCGAGCTCCTTCTCTTTGTCTTGGCAAACGCAGTAGAGGTTTGCTTTCTGTGCTTAATCATCTTCTTTGAGACAGTGTCCCACTGAGCTTATTTCACTGTTTTTGCGTTTCCTGTTCAACACATATGCAAGGCTGCAAGAGAACATCATGAACTGACTTGGTGTGCAATTAAATAACAGCTTCAGTGAAATACATAGAGTGTTTTTTTTCCCAGAAGTTGCGTTACAGAGAATCTGACATGAATTTTTATTTGAGCATTGGGATTTTTTATAGAGATGATGAAGAATTAATAATTTGCTGTTGAACTACTTTGCTTGCAAATAAATTCTTATCATATATAAAGTCATATATAATAAGGGATATCCTACAGATTTCTCATTCATTGGTTGAACAAGACTCTCATGCAAGTAGGAATGTAACTGAAAAACAGACAGTTAAACGGTAATGTTCTTTTATTTATTTACTCAGCACTTATTATCTGTGTCTGCAATTTAATTTGCAAGGATGTAATGGGTACCATACAAATACTAAGCAGTAGCTCTTCAGGAGACTGCCTAACATGAACTGATAATGTAAAGAGTTAATAATATCTGTCCACACGATTATTAAGGCATAGTGAACCATGCATGTTTTCCTTCATTTGTAGCCCGAAGCTCAAACCTGTGTGAAACTTTTTCAGTGTATAATTAGTGGTAATCAGGCATCAATACAGCCTCAATCTGATTGAGGGGATAGGACAGCTCTCCAGCTTGGCAGCTATTGCCAGAGGCAGCACAATACACTTCTCTAATATTCAGCAATTCATCTTTATTTTCTTGTTATTTTTCCTGTTGGTTTTCTAGAAGCTTTGGTAAACAAATCAACAAATCAAGTGTTATAAACTGAATAAAACAACAGTTAGATAGTCTGCGAAACTGGGTATGAAGAGCTAGCAAGGTATCTTTGGCAAATAATATCATAGAAAACACTTTACTGCTACATAAAAATATAACAATATGAAAGTGCTTCTATGTCACAGGACAATGTTGTTTTGTGAGATTTATCTCCTGAAGATTAAAAGGAATCATGTTAATATCAGAAATGCATGGATGCGGATTTTAGGAAAATGAACTTGCCATGGTTTTTTAATCTCTCAGATTCAGGTTGTTTTCTGATATCTCAACTGTGTTTTCCTCAGCCAAGATATAATTTTGCTGGTTAAAGAAACTAAAAGCAGAATTAGAAGTAAGAATGACTATGTTTTAGCTCCTTAAGTAACTTCAGCTCTTTGTATATGCACTGCCTTACTTCCACAGTTGAAGAAAGATAACACCATAGCAGGAAACCTAGCTTTAAATGGAAAGCATCTACATTCTGAAGAAAACTCACCAGCACTTCATGAGGTATAATGATGTTCTAATGAGGTATAATTTCTTCCTTTGTCACAGCTACTAGACCTGCTTAACATGCAAAAGCTAAAAATTGTAGAACAAGCTGAAAAAAATACATGCATCTTCAGGCAGAAACAGCCACCACAGAAGCAACCCAGTGAGATCTACAGCCATAAAACCCCAGCATGAGTCTGAATGAAACCCTTGGAATGTAACATGCTATAATTCATCTCCAGTCACACAGCATATTCAAAACACACTAAATACGTTATTCCAAAGAGTGTGGGTGTTTTTTTCTAAAGCAAACGGAGATGTTTCTATCATGGTTCTTGCATCCAGAAACCTCATATTGTTACCTGTTGAGAAGTATTTTAGTAAACAAGGGGGGGGGGGTACAGTAATTGCAGATTTCTTACAAAAACAAAACATAAACCAGGTGATTTAAAGGAAATTACAAAGCAAACTTTTAATAACTCAGAAACCTTACACACTCTGACTAGAAAAACAAGCCTAAACATTTTACATTTTATAGATTCTTCTTATCCTCATTGAAAAACCTTTTCAATGTTTCAAGATGTACTGGAAATGCTTATAGAGAATTGCTTCATTTGACTACTTAAAAAATTTATTGCAGCAATGCCACATGAGAAATTTCCACAGATTAAGAAAGTTTTATGGAGCCATAACCAGAGAAAAAAATGTGTGTGAGTTCTAGTCATAAAGACTGTCAGGACTGATAATTATCTCTCTGTCGGTTAAGTAAAATACCCCATTTCATACAGACTACTATATTCTAGTCAAAGCTGTACGTCTCTCACTCAACACCCTTTCACAGGTACAACTGTCAAAATGTTGAATTTCTGTAATGCCTAAAATCCTTCTTTCCTTTCTCGGTTCTGAGTATTTGTTGGGGTTTGGTTTGTTTTTCAAGGGGTGGAGGAGGGTGGGAAAGGGGGTTCAGAGATTTTCTTTGCAATAATGGAAGAATCTTAGTCAGTTTTTCCCCACCAGAATAGGAAAAAAGAAAATCTGAAAGAACCTTGACTATTCCACATTGTGATTCTTTCAAGTGGTTAACAACAGGATTTTATCTCCTTTCTTGCTTAAAATCAATCATACAGAGGAAAATTCCTAAGAAACAGTCCAGTACCAGAAGGTTTGTGGTTTTGAAAACATATTATGTTATATAGTACAATTTTATGCTATGAAGAATCTGGGCTGTGAATAATCGATGCAGAAAAAGTATTTCTAGTAAATATCTCTAGCAAATGGGGCAATTCTACTCTAAAATGTTATTTGTTTCACATCATTTTGTGTCATCTTAGTGATGCATCTCACAGCTGCTTCTATTTTATTATGTCACTTTCAGATTTTGCTGCTGTATACTGATGTCCAATTTGATATTAAGTACTGTAAAAGAGTAGGCTGTAAAGTAAATAGCACCAATATCAAACAAGACATTACAAAATACATTATGGCCTCATCACATGCTATGATATGGCAGAGAAGTACACTCAGCACTGATGTTTGTCCTGCTTACTTTTGGATATGCTTCTAAGCAAACTTCAATTAATGCGAGCTTTCGCAATAGCCAAATGTTCACTACTTCTCAACCACCTATGAAACTTCTTTTCTTAATACACCACATTAAAATCACATAAAAACAGAAGTACTCCCTCTAAGTTAAAAAGTCCCCGTTTAAGGCATGGGTTTTCACGTAGGATCTACAGCCCATCATTCCACCAAAAAAGGCTCTCAAAAACAAGATCATGTTTTAAATTTACCTGAGTACAAAATTGCAGAAACATACTTTGGCCACTGTTTTCAGTCTCTCTTGACCCAACATAAATGAGTCCTCTGAAATGAGAAAACCTTCTGGCAGTATTACTGCTCAACTTGCTGCACAAGCTTGAATCTGGGGCTATCTGACCACCAACTGCGTCAGCACCTTGCCCTGAAATACTACCACATATCCTATATTCATGGGGCACGGGGCGGGGGGGGGGGTGGTGGTGCATGTTAGCACCCTTTGTAATGCAAAGAATGGGAACTCCTGGCTTCTATAACCTCCTGCCTCAGGCATTATACACTCCAAGCTGTGTAGCCATAGATCACCTACAGTATGGCTGGCACAAAAAGGATCAAGCAGCTTGCAAATTGACTTAAAAAACCCTGGGTGTTATGTACAGTAACTAGCTCTTTGAAGGCCATGACTTCATATGAGAAATGCACGAACAAACTCAGAATGAGTACGTGCAAAGAAACTGCTTGCTGAGTTAAAACATGATCTTTGAATTACCTCAAAATGGCTATGACCTTAATTTATTCGGTGAAATCCTTCTTTAGTTTCTGTAGCTCTGAATGTGAGATAATGTAATTTTCCCACAATTTGGTTATTTAGGGCCATCTTCAGTGTCCAGGTAAGAAAGTAAGTAGCAATAAAAACTTGTTTTGACTATGTATTAAATGCAGAAATTACTGGGATGGGGTTGTAAACATATATGATTTGGGGAGAATGACGGTCCCATCAGCAAGAAGGCCAAAATGCTTGACTGTTCATACAGACATGTGGTTAGTCATTATTACCTTGAACCTACATGGAAACAAGGAGAGCTATGACTTTGGTGCAGCAAAGCGCCAACCTCTAGATATTCAGTTGAGTACAGTCATCTAGACTTAGGCTTAAGCTTTTATAAAAGTATAAAGATGACAAGGTGCTGTAACAGTCCTAGAGGTAAACAGAAGAAAGAAAAAACGTATTTTCAGAAAGATCAATCCTGTATTAAAATTGATTGTATTTTTATATTAGAATGCTGCATCCAACTTTCCTGGTAAAGTTTCATAAGATCCCTCAGACTCCTCCTTTCTGTCATGCCCATACTTCAGAATGAAACAGGGAAGTGTTTGTTGCTGGGATAGCTTTTGACTTTTCTGTAAGTGAGAGAAAAGAACTGTTAATATGAAGGCGTGGGAAGTGAAATGCAAGTACCTAATGAGTATGTTCCCAGGTGTGGGCTATTCACGAAATTTTGGTCCTTTCTTGTAGACTCTCTCAAATGCATTCACAGTACAAAGACCAAGTAGTCAAAAAGATAAAATGTGTTTCTGCCTTTGTCAGTTCATAGGCAACAAGCACTATAAGAGCTAACTTCAGAAGCCAAGTACTTATCTAAAACAACAAATAACGTTGTAAACAAAGCAGTCCTTGAAGAGATAGAAGAAATATGTGCCCAGATGTTGAAAGAAAACACATAAACATAGCACTAGATTTGTCTCTTGAAGAGCTGAATCACCAATGTTTTGCTGGAGTTCATATAAAGAATAAATAAAGTTTTGTTACACTTGAGCAAGTAAAGTTGTAAAACTGAGATGGGAAAATAAGGAATGAAAGAAGCAACAGATTATTCAAAAGCTGAAATTTCTGTTCAGCTTGCCTTTCAAACATCTATTGTTTTTTTCTTATTCCCCAGCTCAGGTACAGTGAAAAGTTGCTCAGATGACTAGGCATGCATTGCTTAGACACACAGCATAGATTAAAATGGCAAACTGCCACATTCTTCAGCACAGAGGCATAGTACTATAATCCTATCAGGCCTAAATTGAATCCAAGGCAAGTTTATTGGATAACATAGCTGCGGAAAAGGGGTGAAACCAAAACCTTTTTGTCCACTCAGCTTATGTATCGTGTCAAGAGCTAGGAGTTGTCTTCCCTAGGACCAAAGATCTGGCCTTCATACAAAGCTCACCCATCTGAAAATGTGTGGAGAGACACCTCCTGATGCAGTGATGACAGACATGCTATCGTTTACTATCCTGACAGCCTCCACACTGGACCTCATCTCCTCACCCCCTCTTCAGTTATAGATAGGGAACAGCATCCTTTTTATCCTGATGCTATTAAAAGAGTAAATACTGCTTGCCCTGGCCAATCTAGCCTGCATTATTACCACACAGGATCATTCTTTCTTCAAATCACTATCTTCTAGGCCAATTTATATGAGGATTAATAAAAGAATCTCTCATGAACCTCTAAGAAATGAAGAGAGCTAGGTTCCCTTCTCCTAACAGCAGGAGGGCAGCAATGAGTTTCAATAAATGAATAGCTCTGGGGTCAAAATTCATCAATTTTAGTGATAACTCAAAAACCAATATACATTAGAGCTTCACTCCTTATATATGTCTGCAATAAGAGGAACCTTTTTTCAAATATTTCTCTGCTGCAAATAAAAGACTACTAGAAACGGTGTACAGATGTATACATGAGACTATAATATCTGATAAAGACCAGGCTGCTGAAACTGATGTTATTTTCTAGAAGATCTACCTTTAAAAAAAGTTTTGGAAATGCTATGATAGTCTTTAAGTAAGGTGAGTGAACTGATCTCAAAGGTATATATTGGTACAGAGTATTGGGAGAGAAATCAGACTGCTAGTCATCTTTGAGCCATTACTGAGGATGGAAAAATGCTTACAAGTATTTACAATATATATTTGTTTTTTCCCCCACACTAAATGTCATCTCTTGACAGAATGAAGTGTCTAATGCTTCATGGAAAACATTTGAGTGCAATAATTCTGTTCAGACTTACGTCTTGCTCAATTTACCCTCTACACATACAGACCATAGCCAAAACATCAATAGTACTAGATGTGGGAAATCTGGATTTGAGATTTTAATTTTGTACAAAAAATACCAGTGGTGGAATGGTATGACTTCCTGTTTCTTAACTGACTATATAATTAGAAGGTTTCTGAACAAAATGACATACACTTGTTCAGTACAAGTCTGATGCAGTCTAAACCAGATATCAATCAAGTTTGAGTGTTAACTGGCACTTAGGCATGTGTAGTGGTTTAAGCTGAACCCAGCTGTGGCATTTCAAAGACTTCAAATTTGATTTATGCTGCATATTAGCAGCAGGAATCTGGAGTTAGACAGCAGATGATGAGGTAATTAGAAATTTCAATACAGGCTAAATGTGTTTTTTTTCTACTGTGCATGATCCTTGGCTAATGGGTCACTCAATGACTAAACAGGGCCTTGGGGATTCAATCACTGCAATAAAATTGCATGACTTACGTGGTAAAATATAGTCCATAATTAATAGTTAAAAGCCTACTTTTTGAGCAATTTTAATTTCAAACTGGTATACATCTACCTGTCTGGTTTAGTTACATAGCGGAACTAAAAATTTCCTGAAATTACAGTCTTTCTAAAAGTGAATCATAGAATAGAACAGAATCATAGAATACTTAGGATTGGAAAGAGCATCAAGATCATCCAGCTCCAAACCCCCTGCCAGGGCCAGAGAAACCTCACATTAAACGATGCCACCCAAGGCTATGTCCAACCCGGCCTTGAACGCCACCAGCAATGGAGCATTCACAACTTCCCTGGGCAACCCATTCCAGTGCCTCACCACCCTTA
>JASSUY010013542.1:0-48808 GCA_032466535.1 Forpus xanthops | reverse complement strand
CCGCGATGCGCGGTGCGGGGCCCAGACGCCGGTCGCCTCTCCCCGGCGCGGGCTGCCGGAGCACGTGGGTTTGACACACGCTCGGCACACGGGCCGGCTGCCGCCGGCGGCCGTGAAGGGGGAAAGAGCGGCACCGAGCGGCTCCTCCTGGCGCCCGAGCGGCCGCGCTGCGCCCCACGCTCGGGGTGGCGGCGGCCGAGCTGCGCCGGGCACCTGTCGGCACGCACGGACTGCAACGGAGGGTCCCGCTGAGCGCAGGAGGGATCACCATCTGAGTGACCCTCAGCGCCGTCACGCAGCCTGGGGCAGGGCACGGCCTTTTCTGAGGTGGGCATCGGGCCTCTTGAGCTGTAGGGCACTTGAGAAGCTATAGGAGAGGTGGGAATCCTTAACAAGGCATTAAGCAGGATGTCCGACCCACAGCTCTTCTAGAAGCACAGAATCGTAGATTGGTTTGGGTTGAAAGGGACCTTAAAGTAGTTCCAGCCCCCTGCCTTGGTCAGGGACACGTTCCGCTAGACCAGGTTGCTCGAAGCCCCATCCAACCAGGCCTTGAGCACTGCCAGGGATGGGGCAGCCACAGCTTTTATGAGCAGCCTGTGCCGGTGTCCCACCGCCCTCACGGTAAAGAACTTCTTCCTTATATTAAATCTATGCTGGTTTTCTTTTTTTTTTTTTTTTCCCTTTTTCTTAATATTTGTCCTAATAATTTTTCCCAACATTTTTTTCTCCTCAAATACCTGACATAAACAAATGATGAATACAGCATCCTTGTTTTTCAAAGTCTCTGCCTGAGCCCTGGACAAAGGACTGCATATGTGGCTGCAAAGCCGCTTCCAGGAGGGTCCGGCCTGACTGAGCACTCAGGTTATGTTCTGACCCACAACCTTGACAAACCGCCAGGCCCTTGTCAGCTTAAGGGGTGGGGAAAAGAAGAGAAACCAACCATCCCCCTTCTGAACACGTTGTGTAAGTTTCTCAGCTTTTTCAAACTCACTGGGGGGATCTCGGGGGTTTCATTGTAATTGAGTTTCTCTGGGGCATTTAGGTTTGTGCTGTCACCTTGTCACCTTCAGGGAAGGTTGCCAAATATTTCGGGAAGGAGGAAGGCCTGTAGGGAGTCAGACCTGTGTATCTGATCCTCAGAAAGGCGGTGGCCATCAGAGGAGCAGTTGAAAGCTGCCTTTACGCAAGGACTCCTGTACTGGCATATTCCTGTGACCAAGAGCCATTCCACATGGTTTGGAGAGTTAACAGGAGGCGAGCTCTGAAAATCCCTGAAGGGCAGGTGACAGTCTGTGGGGTGGGAGTGTGAGAGCCTCTGGTTCCCAAAGTGATTCAAGAAAGTCAGCCCCAGCTGGAGGTTTTCTTCCCCTCTGCAGCTGGAGTTTGTCTCACTTAGCATGCCCTTAAGCTGACACCTTCTTTGTGGGGACACAGAAGCAAACTCAAATAGATACGAGAGTGCAGGCTTGCCTTCTTCCTGTCGATTACTTAAAATGCTGTGGGCATGGTGTCCTGGAGACAGTGAAACAGAGCAGTCAGTGCAAGCAGGAGAGGACAATAAACTGGGAGGAAGCAGGATTTGTTTGTGATTGCCTAAGTGCATCTTTGATTTAACAACACCAAATCTTAATCACTCTTAAGTAAGATCTAATCATTTCCAGATGGACCAGTGGTTGGTCCATCAGAGAGCTTCAAACCACATCTGTCCCCAACTAACCACACTAAAGTTGGACTGAAGTAGAAACTCTCCTGTAGGTGCAGGAGCCTTATGTCAGCACCTTGTTTTACTTGTTTGCATTCATGGAGCTGAATTGCCAGCTAATTTAAATGTCGCTTAAGTGTAAGTTGTAGAAATGCATAGAAGACCTGTGTAAGAACATCTCTTTCTTTGGGGCAAGTCTCATGGCTTTTGAAGACAAGGCTGGCTATATTTCAAAGCCATTTAATTCAATATTAAATTCTATCTTCCGGACTGTATTTGGTTTTAGATAACTTTACTGCCAGTAACTTTTCTTTCCAATAGGTCTAGATTTCACTGGGAGTGAAGTCACTCCACGTTGCCATGGGTCTAAGAACAACTTGTAGCTGAAATTATGGAGGACTATTGTTTACAACTCCATGTTTTTGTGTATTTTCCTGGCAAGGTGTCCCTATTTTATTTCAGTTTAGAGGGATTTTTTTTTTTTTCTGTTTTAGGGAAAGGAACCTTTAGTGCTGTTCTTGAGTCAGAGAAAAGTGAAAAGGAAGCCCCAGAGCCACTTGTAAATACGTGATTTTAACTTGCGTTGAAATTCTCGAGTAAGTTGATGTTTGAAGACTGTCCTTCCTGGCAAAAGCGAACTACCACAGAATTAAACTTCCTGAATCAAAACTTTTGGACACTGACTGTGTGGCTCACAGTGCTAACTATAAAGCGTATGTAGTGATTAATTATTTTGTCACAAAGTTATGTTCAGTCCTGGAAATACTAATATACCTGAGTAGTTTAATGGAGTGTGAGGCGTACCCAGTGTGAGGTTTGTTATGTGTTCATAAGGTAGCTGATACTTTTCAACTCCAGTAGATAATGAATCAGGCTCCTGACATCTGTAATTAATTTCCATGTGATGGATCACTTGAGAGTTGTGGTAAACTTTTTATCATCCTGCTGCCCGAAGCAATAGTACAGTTTTATTTTAAGAGTAGTTTACATTTTACTTCCTAACATTTACTGGAATGTCCTGGGCACATGTTAACCTAACTGATGAATAATAAAATCATTAAACTTATTTAATAAACTCTTAGGCTATGGTTTAGGTTTGTCTGTTTGCTTCCCATTCATGTCTTCTTGTTTATGGGATGAATGTGGTTCTTGTGTGCTTCTCTTTCAGCCAGGTCATGTTTACTCCTCGAGTTCATTACAGGAACAAAATTGTGTTTGGAACCAAAGAACAAGGATGGTTTCTTACATCTTGAAGTCAGTAGTTTGCTCAGCTGATGAGCTGAGGAAATAGGTCATTTTAGCTGTCTTAGGCAAAAAGCAGCAATTAGTAATCGTTTCCTTTCTAGCATATTTTCTGTTACACTACATTTCTTACTCATATACCAAACACTGTCTGTTTGTTTAGAGGAATAAAAAAGACACAGAATGGACAGCAGGAATTAATTAGCTATAATCTGTTTTTGAAAGAAATTATCTGGTCCAGGAGTATCTCAAATGAAGGCTTCTCACTGGAGAAGTCCATATGTATCAAGGACAGTGCAGTATTGTGTTAGAGTATAAATAATGACGTATCAGAAAACTCCCATGTGCCTGGTAACAAAACGTGTCTGTGATTGCTGTTTAAGCAACAGAGTCAAAAGTCCAAAGGTATTCCCACTAGCAGATCATTATCAGGGCAGTGCATCTTAGCTTTACTCATGCAGTCAGAAATCCAACACGTGGATCAGCACATGAGCTTTAAGACTTTAACACGTGTTAGAGCCACATTTCTTTCCTGAACGTAAAGGAGGTCCCTCACCGCAACTACATGATGAGAATCTTGAGAGGACCCTGCTGTGCTATTGCCTTGCTTCAGAAAGATGACTGGTTCCCTGTTGAGGCTACTGCTAATTATCTCCTAGAGAGAACAGGTCTTGGTTGGTTGTGGTTGGGTTTTTTTTTGTTTGGGTTTTGTTGGTTTTTTTTTCCCTTAAATTACTGTCTTTCCATCCCCAGTTGGCAATTCAGCTGTCACCCCTGCTTTTTGGAGGTACTGGCTCTTTTCCAAACCTTATTTTCTACCTAGGATTTCTCCTTTTTTTTTTCCTTGTAGTCTAGTGAATGGGAAGCACTCTTTGTATAAGAAATTCAGTTTTATGGGTAGCATGGATAACAAAATCTGTGAATAAGTTGTTCCAAAAGAGGACATATTAACTGTATCTCCCAGTCTATAGAATGTTGTTGGGCTGGGAGGGAGCAGATGGTAGCTGTCTGTCCCTGTCTGTTGCCTGACAAAGTGGAAAGACATCTCCACAGTCATATTCAGCTTCTGTAGCAGCCTTCTAGTACCTAAAGGGGGCTTACAGAACAGCTGGAGAGTGACTTTGTACAAGGGCATATAGTGAAAGAACAAGGGGGAATGGCCTTAAACTGAAAGAAGGTAGGTTTAGATTAGATATTAGGAAGAAATTCTTTACTGTGAGGGTGGTGCACACTGGAACAGGTTGACCAGAGAAGCTGTGCCAGTGTTTAAGGCCAGGTTGGATGGGACTTTGAGCAATCTGGTCTAGTGGAAGGTGTCCCTGCTTGTGGCAAGGGTGTTGGAACTAGGTGATTTTTAAGGTCCCTTCCAATCCAAACCATTCTTTGTATGATTCTATCTTCAGTTATACCTCCCCCTGCAACAGCTGCCTTTTGCAGACATACCTTTTAATTTGGAACTGAGTCTGATGTATATGTACCTCTTTATACAACAGCAATTAAAACAGTAAGATTGTAATTTTAAAATGCTGTCAAACTATAACTGAATGTTGCTGCAGAAATGCTCAGAGGAAAAATACTGATTCTTATTTAGTACTGAGAAACTAAAAGCAAAAATCATCTACCCACTATTTTTTTTTATAGGACTGGCCAGGCACAAAGCTCAGTTTTAAGGAATCATTGTGACCCAGCTGAAGGTCTCCTTCTTGAAGTGGCTCCCCAGTTCTGCAGAAATCATGTTCCTAGGAAAAATATACGCCTGGCCTCTTCTTTTCCTGCAGGACAAAGGTGAGCTCTACGTACAGTATTTTGTCTTCCTAGGTGAAAACTCAGCCTATGCTGCTGTAATCACTGTGAGCTGTGCAGAAAGCCTTCATCTCAAAGGGTTTGTGGAACTCCTCTTATCTTGCTCCTCACGCATCATCCTTAGCATCAAGAGGCACTGTTCTTGAGCTGCATGCCTGGCCATGACTTCTAGGCTGTGGCTGTTCATAACTGGGAGGAGTATAGAAATGCTGCAGGAAAAGTCTATATAAGATTATATTCTATGAATTGCTACGGTTGAATTGAAAGATCAGACAACAGCCAAAGGAACTGGGGTTGTCAGTCAGACAAGTATCCAACAAATCTGATTCCAGTTCAGCTGCAACTCTGTGTGAAGAATAAAAATGGTCCTTACATTCAACCTATGCCCCCTCCCTAAGGCTAGTCTGCTTCAGCTGCAGCTGGCTTGTCAAGTTAGAGGATAAAAAATGATGCCCCTGCAGGAAGCCCATGTCTTTATTTTTTGGCTGGCACAAGTGCACTGGCAGTTTCAGGCAAAATTCTTTCCTGGCTGATGAAGAAAGAGAAGCTTGCTATTAATGCTTAATAGACAGAGAGCAAACGAAGATCATGTTTCAGTGGCACAAGGAGACCTGGGTCACTCAGAAGTGCCTAACTCATTTTTCAGGTGAGAATCAAAGCACTATCTCTGGTGACCTGCATCAGGGGACCAGTTCGGAAAATGCTTCCTATCCCAGGGCATCCAGAGCATTGGCTTTTTCCCGTGTTTGTACAGCAGTGTCTGCTCCACTGCTCACTCAAGCTCACGAGGTGGAGTAATCCCAGCTGTATGCATGATTCATGGTCCTGAACATACTTGTCTTCTGGGCTTGTGTTCTGAGTCTATATCTTCTTCTTCCAAGGCAACCTGGGGCATATGACTTCAAGATGAGGAAGCTGATGGGAGCAGCTGGTCTCAAGCTGCAGACTGCTGGCAGGGAGACATGGTGATGCTCAACTGCAGCTCCACTCACTAAGGCAACACTGCAGATTAATCCCAACAACTCCTAACTCGGTGTTGGAGTTGCATGAGTGTGAATACTGCATTACAGGAGGCTGACTGGATAAGGCTCTACCCAAGTAAAAGATTTCTCTTTCAAGTGCTTGTTGTGTGGCATCTGGGATCCTGAGGGACTTCACTGCTTATGAACCTTATATGCTGCAGAGGAGCTTCCATTGTCCTCATGTAAGGCCTGAGGCTCTGGCATTGTTTCGTGATCAGAGGGACGGAAGTTTTCTCATCGTCAAAGCAAATATACACAAATGTTGTGCTACCTCAGCATGAGAGAAATTAAGTCTTCAAACACTGGGGTTTTTTGTCTTGTCTGTAGGGTTTGCCCCTGTAATTTCTAAATTCTAGATTATTAAATGATTATAACATATGTGTTCAAAGGTTTTGATAGAAATGCAATAATTTAAAATGTTTTCCAGAACTTATTTGTAGTTAATGAACTAAAATTTATTTATATTCTCAATAAGCTTTGGTTTGCCTAGAATTTAGAATCCATTTTTTTAATGTACATTTGGCATCTCTACTACTCTGCTATTACCAAGCATTAGGACATACTAAGACTTTCTGCAGCCAGGTTGCTTCTCACTAAAACATCTGCATGTAATATAACTTGCTGTGCTACATACAAAAAGTAATAAGCACACACAACCTTACCAGTAATGCAGACTTGAAAAGGTCAATTTTTATGGCTTTGGGTATCATTAAAATAGCAATTAATATGGGACTTTAGCTGTCTGTGGAGATTATTGGTGTAGTTGAACATGATTTAACTAAAACTTGTAGGAGGTGTTGGTGAATTTCTGTTCCAAAATCTCCTATGCTTTGTCTTTATATGATGTTGAGTTTAGTAACTGGATTAATTGCTGAGAATATGTTTAACTGTTTCAGAAATATGCATTTATGAGCTTGTGATATGTCCCCCTCTCCAGTTTTCTTCAGAATGGCATCAGCCTATCTGTATGTGTCTTGGGAAGTATGGCGTCTGTGTTATAGTAGCTATCCTAAGAACAGCCTCTGTACAGACCTCATGGTACTCAGTAATCTAACGTATTTGTGAAAATATAGTAATGTACAAATGCACCAGCATTATTTGTTAGTGCTTATATGACTGAAAATGCTATAGCGTATGCATACTAAAGCCTGTATATCCAGTACTGGTATAAAGTTTTATCTTTAAAATGTACAGTACTGCTCTTTGATGTCTTTAGATACTCCTACTGTCTGACCATCTAACTGTAATATTTGATAAAATTAACTTATTTTAGATAAATGAGATTTTGTTCCTAACTTCTTTTTACCCACTGGGAGCTTTTATGAAATGTTTGCTTTTTGGAATGAGCATTCTGTACTTTCATGATAAGGATGTTATTCAAGAGGGTACAACGCAACCAATTTACGAAACTATACAAAATCACTTTTTAACAATTTAATTGCCCTTAATGCCTGTCAGACCCTAAAGTGCTTTAGAAATCTGAAGTGTTCTTGTGATAGATGCCGCAATATCAGAAGTACCAAGAGCAAGAGCTGTCCCTATTTTACAGATGTGCAAAACAGAAGGAAGCAAATGGCCTGTGGAGGTTATGCAGAGGGACATAGACCTGTAACTGACCCCTTTGCATCCTCTGATTCATTCAAGTTTTTCTGCTGAACCTAAATGAAATAAACTAAACCAAAAAGAACTGGTTCACAGGCAGGGAGTATAATCTGTTGAGTTACTTGATAAATATTTAGAGAACAAGCAGAACTTCATAGCCAAGTATAGTCTGTTATTTGTGTGTGGATAATGTCCTTATCCAAGGTCTCAGTCATCTATTGTTCTTTAATAAATGAAGTTGTATCATTGTCTTCTCTTACAAAGAATTAAAAGAAGAAAAAAGAACCACCTTCATCTGAAAGTTGAAAATTTTTCTTCAATGGCTTTAATTTTCTATATTCTTAAAAAAAATCAAAACCAAACCAAAAACCACTTTCCCCCCCCAAAAAAAAAAAAAAAACCAAACAAAAAAAAACCACAAAATCAAAACAACAAACAAACAACCCCCTCCAAAAAGAAAACAGAAAAAGAAAAGATAAAGAAGCCCGTATAATTGATATAAGAATGTAAGCCGCACTCACAAGCTAATTAGTATCTTACATGGCTTTTCAAAATACTTATTCCTGAGAAATGAACTGGCTCTTAATCACATCTCCTTGTCCCCACAAGATGTTTGTCTCTTCTAATAATGGAAGGATAGACACTGGATAACTACTGGAAGTCTCTTCAAGTTTAATTCCACAATTAGAGAGACAAAGTCAATATTGGCCTATCCAAATGAAGATGGTGGGTTGATAAAAAAAAAAATGGTAAAAATCTAAAAGCAATTCAACTCCATCAATACAAAATTTTATCTATACTATTTATAACTACTCAAAAAGGCAGGATGGTCAGGTCCTCTGAAAAAAAGGAATGAAAATGGTGATGGAAAGATGAAAGAGTATTTGGTTTGCGCAAGCCTTTAATATTAGAATTGCATAGCAGCTGATAAATTTCAGCAGAATATCTCTTGGTGATAGATTTTGTTATTTTGATCAAATGTATTTGCACATATAGAGATGAGTTTGATATTTAAAAACACTTCAAGTACTTCCTTGCACTTACATTATTAAACCTGTTAAAGGAGTGCAGAAGTCTTTTATTTCAGAGGATGGTGAATGACACAACTATTGTCATTTTTCCCCAAAAATTTGCTGTAATTTTTTTCTCTACTTTAAAAACAGCATTATGAAGGGATGGAAGAGACTAGCACAGTACTGTCTGTCATTTGCATGTAGCAATGGAACATCTTAGGTGAGTGCCATGTTGTAACTGCAGCCAGCAACTAGGTACCATGCAGCTGCTCAGTCACTTCCTCCCCTGGCCCAGTTGGACAGGGAGAAGAATTGGAAAAAAGGCAAAAATCTGTGGGTCGAGGTAAGAACAGTTTAGTAATTGAAAGAAAGTAAACCAGAATAACAACAATAATAGGAAATAGAGAGAGAGGAATAAACCACAAACACTGCCTCCCCCCAAAGTGATGCACAATACAATTGCTCACCACCCGCTGACTGATACCTAGCCTGACCTGAGCAGTGATCGATCCCCTCCAGATAACTCCTCCCAGTTTATATAGTGGGTGTGATGTGCTGTGGTATGGAACACCCCTTTGGCTAGTTTGGTGCAGGTGTCCTGTCTGCTTCTTCCCAGCTTCTTGTGCCTTATTGAAAAGGGTGAGACTGAAAAGTCTTTGATCAGGGTAAGTGCTACTGAGCAACAACTAAAACATTGGTGTTAACAGCAGTGCTATTTTAAAGCTTTAATAGTGTAATGTAAGGTCAATGCTCATTTAATGATACTTAGCTAATGACTTCATAGCAGCAATGTTCATATTGATGTCACTTTGCTAGAAAATTGCTTTACAATTTGAAACGTTGCTTTGTTAAAAATTTAACAGGGGAAGTTTAGATTGGATAGAAGGAAGAAGTTCTTTCTTGTAAGGGTGGTGAGACACTGGAATGGGTTGCCCAGGGAAGTTGTGAATGCTCCATCCCTGGCGGTGTTCAGGGCCGGGTTGGACATAGCCTTTTGTGTCATGGTTTAGTGGGAAGTGTCCCTGCCCGTGGTAAGGGGATTGGAACTAGATGATCTTAAGGTCCTTTCCAACCCTATTCTATGATTCTATGGTTCTATCAGCATTGTTCTCAGACTAAAGCCAAAACACAGCCCTGCACCAGGTGCTGGGAATAAAAAAAAAAACTATCCCAGCTGAAAGCAGGACCATAGGATTCTCTCAAAATCTCTCTCTTCTGGAGATTTGATTAACAGGATACACATTTTTCCTAGGACATGGAAAACTAAATGTTTTCACTTATGTTTTGAAACTTCTCAAATGTTTGCTTATTCTTTGGGTGCAGTGCAATCAGTTTACTAATCCACTCAGACTCCAACTTACTGCCTAAAACAGGTTGTATTTATATCTGGATATAGTCAGGCAATTGTTTCTTGCATGGTGGTGGAATGAGACTCTTATTAGCTCAATCCCGTTGTGCTAAGATAAGTCTAAAAAGTGGCAAAGTCTTTTCTGCGTAGGGGAATTTGGATTAACCTGTTGCTATCTTAAACAACAAGAGAGATCTATCATATCCAATGGAATAAAATGGAATTGATCTACGCAGTTACTAATGAAAATAAAAATTATGTGCTGAATGGGTTTCTTACCAAAAGTATCTAACAAGTGTGTCGTCACAGTTGGTGATGAACCACAAGAAATTTGGTGTAGACAAGCTCCAGACCCACCAATATATTTAAGTAATCGATCACCACATTTCCCTTTCCTTTCTAGAAAAGAGCCTTCCAGCAGTAAATGAATACTTTGAGAAAAACTGTATTAGACCTGGGGCAGACTGAACAAAGACTGATTTGATGAATAAAATCCCATAGGAGTAATCAATCTCCCCCACATCCAAAACACAGCACGTTCACTGTTTGAAGGACAACAATATGACATAAACTCTGTGAACCAGAGCTCCAACAAACAGAATTAACAAGTTTTTGCTGCCAAGGCCTGGTCTAGAAGAGGATAGTTCAAGTTGCCCTAGTCCCTCAGGTATAAGGGAGGAAGAAAGAGGTGGAGACTTGTCATCCTGTTTTGGTCATGTGCTGCTCTTTCTGACATCTCAGCATCTTTTAGCAGACTGGACAGGGCTTTCATTTGTGAAAGTGAAGCACAGATTTTTCTCCATCCTCCATCCAGCAGCCACGCCATGGATTGATGTTAAAAGTGGATGAAAGGAAGTAACAGAGAAACCACATATGTAAGTGTGGGCTTGGTGTATTTGAAAAACCTGTGTTATTATGAAAGGGGCCTGGGTGTAGCAGGATCAAGCTGGTCAGATGAAACCCACCCTCTAGGTGCAGGGTAATGGGGATCTGCTAGAAGCAGCAGAGGGGATCACAAGGGAGTCAAACAAAGCAAGCCTTGCGCATGGAGCAGAGCTTCTTCAGTCAGTGGCAATGACAGCAGAGGGCTCACCTCATGTTTTGTCTGTGCATGTGGAGCTCAGTGATGAAAGCAGCCTATGCTGTGCTTCCCTGCTTCTGCTTTAAGGAGTGTTTATTGGTCTAGTGGGCTGTGAATTTACAGCATGACAGCAGGGTAAATCTTTGATTTTCCTCAAAGGCTCTGTCCTTTACTGAATGTAATGGCATTGCCTCTCAGGGTCTGGGAGCTGAACCTGAGTAAGTGATGAAGCTTAAGGTCTGCAATCTGGCAGGGCAGGGAAGCAGAAGCATCTCACAGGGATGCAGGGAAAGACAGTAATTTGTGGGCATCTGTCCAAGAACATGTGAAAGCATCTGCAGTGGGTCAGGCTTGCCTTGGTGGTGGGTAATGATGCTGTTTAAGATCAGCCCTGTTAAGAAAAATAGATGTAAATTTGCTGAAGGAAGTTGTGGTGCTTGCTGTACTCTGCAGTTCAAAACGGTGGAGTTTCGTTAGGTTTTTTTTCCTTGTTAAAGGACAGGAAAAGACTCCATGTAAAAGGTTACCTGTCTTGAAATATAGATTTTATAAGAATATCAACCCTCAAGCTCTTGGTGAAAGAGCTGTACTGTACTGCAGTGGTTGCTGTAACAAACAGCCAACAGTGAATGCAGTTAGCAAGGGCAGCTGTTGATCTGTACAGGTACCAGATATTCCAGGCACCATGGTTTAGTGCCTGAATTGTAGGGAGGCTTCTCTTCCCAGGTGGATTACATGGTGCAGTCCTCAAAACCAAATATCCATGAAAGGTAACAGAATCATCTCCCCTTCACTGGAGATCAGCATGGTCCCACTGGACAGGGGAATAGCTTTCTAGCTACTCACCATGGACGGTGTCAGAGTAGGTCAGGACTTTTGCCAATGTATTCTGAAGGATATGAGACTCATCTGCTGTTATTTTTTCATTTTTTCCCAAGTCTGTGTTTCCCCAATAAGGTCTGATTTTCTAGCAAGTAGGAAGCTATTTCCTATTTTTTAATAAAATGTGCTTTATCAAATGCTCTTACAATCCACAGATGCCTGACTGATGATCCGTGGAGAACTTGGAAGATTTTCCAAGACTTTTTCTCCTCTGGCAAAAATTAATTGAAGGCAGTCAGATGCTTAAAGAGTGTCAGGCAAGGACAAATGGATGCACTGGCAAACAGCAGAGCAGCAGACTGCCTCATGCTTAGGAAACACTTGTTCATGTTAACTATGACTAGTAACAACTATGCCTTGAGCCTGACAGTTTTTGGGTCAATAAAATGGAAACACATAAATAAATGAAGTGTCTGTTGGTTTTAATTTTTCTCAAACATTATATATGTACCTATTAACTTCTGCAAATGCCATTGGAAAATTCAAGTTAGGTTTTTATAAAGGTGTAATGGATCTCTGTGACCTATTAGTGCCGATAAGAAGCACATAGGAAAAAAATTCCATGAATATTGGTTGACATGAAGCCCTGGGAATATAAAGTTAGAATCAGTGCTACTTGATAAAGATTAATCTCCCTATTAAGTTTAAGCATTCTTTGATTCACAGCATGCCAACTGCACAATTTCTTTTAATTCAGGCCTTTGAAGGTGGAAGATGTTACAAATACCAAGATGTAATTTGCCAGCCCCAGGTTCCTGCCGTGTGATCTTCCAGCTCTGGGTTGAGCTCCTGGGGTTTCAAATATCCCCTGGGCAAAGTGACGAGGTTCATTACGTGTGCTGAGCTGAAACTGCATGAATAAAACGCAGTCTTTGATGTTGTAAGGTGCTGTGCTTATCTATTTTGACAAATTTAATTGAATCTTAATCATTCTTATAGCTCCAGAATGTAAAGTGATTCAGGTTTGCAAAAATAATTGCTTTTATAGTGTGAGACTGATCCTGGGGTGCCATTGTGCTGTCAAAGGACAAATTAGGACCTGTCACCAACAAGCCAGCAGTTGCTCCTTGTTTCCGCTGGGTGGTATTTTAGTTTTAAAACTCAAGTTTTTGCACAGAAAAATCACCCTTTTAATCTTATTTCATCATGCATTTTTGCAATGCATGAGGCATTTTAATTATTCACTTACTGGTTACCATGCTACAGTCATTTTTCTGTGTGTGAATGAGCATGAATGGAGGAAAGCAATGCAGTGCTGTGGGATTCCTCTATCACTGTGTGTTTGTGTCCCATTGCTGGTGGGTTCTGTGGCATTAGTGGGAGTCAGGATGAGCTGAGTAAGCATTTCTTCTGGTGCAGAGGTTTGCTAGGTTTTGAATGTTTCTCCTGGGAATGAACATAAGGACTAAACTGAGCAAGGAGTATTCTGCACTAGGAAGCAGCAGTGCCTTACTATGTTTCAAAACTTTAATGTGACAGAAAATCTCTCTGGTAGCTTCATGCCAAGCTTTTATGTCGATGAGAAGTAGTTATGTGCAATGTTAAATATGGGGCTGATCAGTGGCTCATATTGGTCAGATGCCCAGAATCTGCTTTTGGATTCTGTCTGATACAATGGTTCAGTATAGGTTAGTTTAGGTATAGAAAGGAAAATCCATACTTATGAAGCTTTGGTATATGTGTGTGTATAGGCAATTCTCAGACAAACTTGCTGCTTGATTACAGAACTTGCCTTTAACTTCCATTAATTTATTTAATTTTCTGAATTATTTATCTTGAAGTCTTTATGTACAGAATGCAGTATCACTGAAGTCATTGGAGATACAGGTGTGCAACTGCCCTGAGCAGACAGAGCTGAGATGTATTTTCTGAAATTCTTCAGAAATTGAACTCTATTTTGTTATTCTGTCAAGCAACACTTTTGTAAAATAAAGAATAGCATGTATTTAAGATTTCCTTTTCAAGAGCAAATCAATTGAAGCTGATAAACAGTTCTCTATTATCTGACCTCAAATTCTTGATCTTGGTTTGAGTACAGAAATGTTTATTAGCATATACCAAACCACTACATCTGATGAGATTCTCACTTCTTCCAGCTGGTTAGGTCATTCAGGGATGCCAGGTTTCATGAAAGAGTCTTTATTAATGTGAAACTTGACTAAACTTCTTGGTTTATTCTTCAATAATTCTGGCTTTTCAAGTCCTACCACAATTAATTGAACAAATCTTGATGCTCCTTCCTAATGTTAATTATCTTTCATGCACATCTGGACATCTCTGAAATGCTGGAGTAAGCAAACAAACCCCAGGATATTTTATTTTTATTATTACATATGTATTGAATAGAATTCCTTCTGCTATTTCTGGTATTTCAGCAATAGCACACATTAACTGTAGTTTCTGTTCAACTGTTGAACAACAAAATACAGACGAAGATGTTTACAAGTTTTTCCCTGGGGGATGCTTTTGCTTTGTTAAGGTTTGATTCTGCTGTGATATTTACAAGCATAACAGTACAAACTATTTTAAAATTAACTTCTCTTTTTCATTATTAAATATGCCTAGGACAAACATAATTCTTTTTCATTATTAAATATGCCTAGGACAAACATAATTTGTTGAAGGATGAATATATTTCTAGTTCAGTTTGCTAATGTAGCATATGGGAAATTCTGTGATAGCTGTTCTTGGTAGTAATCTTCCAATTTTGGTTGCAGCCCTGGCTATGACTGGAGGCTTGACCTCTTGTGGCTGTCTGGACCAAAGATGGTAATCTTCCCAGAATATGGTGAACATAAGAGATGACATCTTTTTTGTACATGAAATTGTTCATTTATCCAGGAAGCTCCATGGGCTGCTAAAACTGCCATGAGGATATTTGACCTGGAGTTGTCCTGTGAGTGCTGAGGCTCTTCTGAAGCTCTCTTCCATATAGTTTTTGCTGGCAAAGTCTCAGAAATCACTGAGCATTTTTAAGCCGCTTTTGCAGGAAAGCAGGCGATACCTTTTGTTCGGAGGTAATGGGATGCAGTGGATAGGACACAGAGGAGTAGAGGAGCTGCCCCAGGGCAGGGTCCTCTGTAGTTTCTGAAAATGGAGCTCCTTCTCTGCAGTCACAAATGTGGCCCCCAAAACTGATAAGTTAGTGGAAACTTGGTCCAAGTGAGGTCTGTAAACTTCTCGTACTGTAGAAAGAGGGTCCACTGATTCAGTTACCTGTGGTTTCTCAGTGCAAGTCTGTCATGCTTCCAGAACAAACAGATGCGGGACTTGAGGAAGGATACGCTATGTCCATCTGTGGTTTAATGCAGATATGGACAATACAACCTCAGATACACAGCAAAGAGACTGAAACAGGTAAATACAAGGTAGGTGGATGAGTCCAGTTGTGTACTTCGTTGTCTGGTTTATTTCAGTCTTAAGGCCATCCTGTGCACAGCTTCAGCTGGTCAGACGTAGTGTCTCTCTGCTGGCTGCAGTTTGTTCAGCAGCATTTCAGGCTTCTTGTTTGACTCATGAAGGTGTTGGTATGCCTGCGCCATTTTTCAGCACTTGTTTCTAGTTCAGCAAATCTCGTTGCAAGGTGGCTTCCAGTGAGAGTAATTTATTTATTTGACATCTCGGAATAAGTAAAAATACTAGTTTTCCTGGGTGCAGTGTGAAATGTAATACATTCATTACTGATGGACAGCCAGTGGCTGCTCTGACCCTCAGCCTGGGGAGGCAGCTTTTAGGAGGGGCCCTAGCACAAGGACTGTCTCCTTGATGTTGCGATATCAAAGATAAATAGTCTGAGATTTGCACTTCGCTGAAAATGCTTTGTGAATATCAGTTAATTGAATGGAGATTTAAATGTGCTGCTAATTTTTAATCTTTTGGCAATTAATTGTAATCCATCCTGTTTACACTTCCACAGCCTAAGCAGGAACAGTTCTTATTAATCAATACACCGATTTGCTATTTTACAGAGGAGGGAAGCAAGGATTTTGCTGCCTGCATGCTTTATGCTGGGGCTCTATGAATCTATATCAAAAAGAGCCTTGAAACTAGAGTAGCCTTGCAGTTAAGCAGATTAACAGTGATTTCTTTTCTTCAGTCTGGCAGCATGTGCCTGTAACTGACTCTGCACTTTGCAAGATGATACTTCATCGAACAAATGCACTGCCAAAGTTAATTACTTACATTTTATTTTGCAATTCACCTCCATGATGACATCCTGCCAGTAGTTAGAAGTGCTCAAAAAAAGATTTTTTGTGCTCTAGCTGATGGATTTTATGAATATGTGAAAATGAACTTTTGGAAAAGAAATACGAAGGGTTATATTTGATTTTGCTTTATTGGTTGGTGCTGACAATGGAAATGCTATTTAAAGCTTTTGGAGATTTTGACTAAGCTGGCAAGTTTCAGTACTCTATCAGCTGTCTTCACCTGATAATGTCTCCTGCTTTTGTGGTGAAGCCATGAACACATGGAAACCTCTGTCTGAGCAGTGACAGAACTGTCATCATCACAAGAGTGACCATTGTTTCATGTATCACTTGTGATGGTACAGAGGAAGATTGTTCTTCAGAACAATCAGTGGAGTCTGCCAGAGTGCTTATCTCTTATTCTGTGAAATTATGTAAAAGAATTTGAGCTGAAGCAATGGCAGTGAATGAAGTTAAGGTGCGATCTCTTGGCCAGATAACGTTTCTTACAAAAACAACACACTGACCATTTATTTCATAGCTGCCAATATGCTTGGCAAGGGGTTCCAAGAGTAAAACCTGAATATTCACAATGCTTTTTGCCATCTTTCTAGAGGTGGGGACCCCATCTGCTCAAGGAATGGGATAGATAATGTCTAGAGAAAAACTACCACCAATGAAGTAAGGTGATTTTTCACTTTCTGCCCCAGATACCAACTGAAGACAGCAGTCATTCAAATACTCAACAACAATGCAAGAGATGGTAAATACATGGTAGCAATTATAAACACAATTGTAGCATTATATGGATTACACTGTATGCTTCTTATCTCTCAACAAAACTTAAAAAACAATATGTAGAAATGCTTTCTTTTCAGATGGAGGATGTAGTACATGTCTACTGGGACAGGATAATTGGTTCATTTTCTTTAGAAGTCTGCAAAGGAGCTTATACTAATAATCATTATCATCTGAATTGCTGAATAATTGTGTTGTGCTTTTTATCTGTATCTAAAATCAGAAATGCTGTTTTACAGTTGTGAAATCTGGATTTTATGTGTCCTGACAACAATGGCTTTTCGGTACTACATGCCCCAGAGGTTATTCCTTGACAAAATAGCATTGCATTGATGCAGGTAATGTCCAAAGATAATAAGATATAAGTGTGTCTTGTATGTTTTGGCTTCTTTCCATTTATCCCAGTGGCAGGGAACACCTAGGCTAGTAAATGCCTTACTAACAGAACAAGAGGATTCATTGAATGTTGGGTCCTTACCTCTCTCAGGATCTCCAGATGGTGAAAGCAGATAGGCTCTTCCAAGATACGGCTGAGGGGGGCTGAATCATCTTTTTGAGGTTCGTGCTTCACCCTGATGATTATCTAGACATGAGGGAATCTAGTCATGTTAATCATCAAGGGCAGTCACACCTTTCTCTTTGTAGTGGGGCGTTACACCTACATCCCAAATCTGAATTTTCTTTTTACTTGTATTCTTAATCAGCAAGTTCATACTCTACCATGGGAAGAAAACTGGTTGGGTAGTGACAGTACCTGCCAAATCTGTGAGGGAAATAAACTGGGCTCTATGGTGAATCTCAGCAGCTTGTTGCTGCTTCTGGAAAGTATCCTCAGTCAAGCGGACAGCCTCTCACCACTTTGTTTTTTAATGGGGTGGCCACATCCTCCCCATTTACCCCCCACCACCTCCATCCCTTGCAAAACTGCTGTTGACTGTAACCCACAATTACCAGAAGCAAAGACCCATCATTACATTTCCATCACACTGTACAAATACTAATTTTAAAACGCAGGAAGTCCTTGTGTTGTTGCCTAACTACATTCTTTGGGAAGGAAGCAGACAGGCAGGGGTTAAAATCTAGGTGACTGGTGGAGCCATATTGACAAGCTTGATTTCTCTACTAGTAAATTTCAAAGTGCAGTCCAACTGTATCCTCCTGCCTCTCCCGAGGCAGTGAAGTAACATTCATGAAGTTCAACATTTAGTAAGAAATAATGGAGCTTTTCCAAAACAAGATGAAAATTTTGTTTGGTAGCTTTATTATTTTAGAAAAAAAAAAACAAAAAAACAAAAAAAAACCAAAAAACAAAACAACCAAGCAAAAACAAAACCCAAAAAAGCACCATATATGAATCCTAGCAGGTCAATTGTCTTGCCATTAAAATACCGAGACAACACCTTGCAGTTAAAGTGAGTGCTTTCTCAGTGAAGTTGAGCGTTGACTTCTCCATGAACTTGATTTTATTGTTTTACAAAAATCTTCCTTTACAGATCTCTCCCTTGTCAACATATGGGTATAATTAGCTGTTCAGTCAGAATTGATGGATAGCTTCAACCAAGCTTCAAGAAGCTTCAACCTTGTAACTAGGGTCAGAACCTGGATTGATATGTGGTTATTACAAGATGCATATAATTGCAGAAATCTGATATCAAACTAAACATACGAGCACTAAGCATGTGTGATTCACTTTCTGTCCCATTGTGGCTAGAAACAGAAATTCCCAAAGAAATGGGCCTTCAAGTATTGCAGTATTTAAACTGAAAAAGCAAAGCATACATTTTAAATCAATTATTTTCTAAGAGAGGAGGTGATATTTTTCTTGTTGGTATATTCAGTAGGGTTTTTTGTTTGTTTTTTTTAGTCAAAAATAGTTAGGAATGCTATCAATGCTATCAAGTCTGTGAGTCTGTGAGTTATTACTTTTGCCTATGGATACGTGCTTCATACCTAAGAGCTCCATAACTTGCAATAGTAATAAAAGGGTAATTGTATAAGGTGACTAAGCAGGGGACCAGGTGGGTCAGAGTAGTCTTTCCTGAGCTTGGCATCTGAGAAGTTTTTGTTGTTTGATTGCTTTAAATTATAATTGTAGGTCTAAACTTACTGTTGACCTAAGCATATATGTTCCCTGAAAATCAGTGAAAGGGAGTTTCTTTTGTTTTTTTTTTTCAGTGATTAATTTTCTCCAAGACTAAAAAACCAGCAAAGAAAGTAATCCAGACTGGAACAGTAGTGTGGCTGGAGCAGTTGGCAGAGTTCTGTCATCAGCAGGTAGAGTATTATTTTTGTTTGGGGTGTAGGCATGGAAGAAGGGTAAACTACTTTGTTTTTCCATTGTGATAAATTTTCGGGAAGACCTGGGCTCCTGGAACATCTTTTCTCACAGTCAGCTTTTGGGATTTACGGTAAATTTAGCAATCAGGAAGTGGAGTCATCCTTCCTGACTTATGATGAAGTGCAAATATCAGCTCTTTATTCTCCAGAAGGTCATAGAATGTGAGAATTGCTATGAATGTTGTCTTCTCACACCAAGAAGAATAAATGGAGTGTTTTCAACTGAAAGGCCACTGGGTTCACAAGACATATTATCTCAATACAGTGTAAAAGCTGTTGCAGCTGTGTGTCTTTGAACAACTGTATGCCTCACATGGTCTCTTAATATTTTGAACAGAAATAGATTTTATCATCTGTGAGTAGCATGATGATATTTATTTTTCTCTTATTAGCACAGACTGTATAATTATTTAGTGATTTTAGTTATGTTCTGGTTAATACTTTAGGTTCAGAAAAAGTTGCTAACCTGAATAAAATGGAAGAATCCTGGTATGAAGATTTGTTATCCATGCAGGATATAAGAGTCATAGTGGATACTGGTATACCAGTGTTAAACTGGTATCAGAAGTCCTCATATATGACAGTACTTCAGAAGATCCCAATGTGTGGAATAAGAAATAAGGGCAGTATATCTAGTAAGAACTGCTAGATAAATATTGAGTTCTTAAAGATTACTAGTGAGCAATCTACTTAAGCTTAATACCTGTGACCTCTTTGACAAGAAAATCTCTTCTAGGAGGATCAGATATACAGCTCTCTTTGGTAGAGACAGCAAAGTTCAGTGGTAACTTGGTCACTGTGTAAATGTCTGGAAAATTGTATGGTACTCATTTACTCTCAGGATGATCCATCAAGAGGTCTGTGTAAGCCAAGGAGTGTACGTTCATGTCAAATATTTCACCCATAATACTTACATTTTCATCCTGAAGCTTAAGTGTAGCACAAAGTGGATATGTGTGGGTGTGTAGGGGAAGAGAAAGCTTTTCTAGCTGAGACCCACATGTCTGGAATTCTCTCTCCATAATCATCAGCTGGGCAAGTAAATATCCTGTGTGGGATCCTTCACAGGAAAGCTCAAGATCTCTTCCTTTTCTATTTATCATGGTTTCCCTGTAATTGTTATTTTGTGAGGTTTTGACATAAGGGAAAAAGGGGACAGTTTTTTCTGTTCAAAGTGTCTTTCAAGAGCCACTAATGCACGCTAACATACTAATTTTTGCTATGCATTTTGATTAGTTGTTGATGAGATTCCAGCCAGTGGTTACTGAGGAAAGAAGAGCTTTCCAAGAAAGGTTTATGTTAACTATCTGAAAGAAACTACAGCAGTCTGAACGTTCACTAAAGTTTGAACAGCCATCTTAGTCGTGTCTCTTGCATTCTGGTTCCCTGAAGACATCTGGAGAGTGTCAGTTGGTCAGCTGGTGATGTCCTCCACTTCTGCTGACGTAAACCTGGAGTATGGTTGCTGAAATTGCTGCATTTTTGTGCAGTCTGTGTTGTTTAGATTCCCCTTCTAATCCCTCTTCCATGTCTATTGACTTTGAGGAGGAGCATGAAGAGAAGAAAACCTTATTCTTCTAATGTTTTCCAGTCTGTCATATGAATGATATTAAGACTTGGGGTTCATCTACTGACATGGAGTAGGCTAGGTTGTTTTTCCTCTTGGGATTAAGTGGCAAGGTGAGTGTGTATTGCCAAAACCATAGCTGCAACATAGGGAGTGGACTGAGACAGGCTAAGAGTTCTGTTTTGCAGTCAGGCCAGACTTATTTTTGGTGGCTTTGGCTTGGTCGTGTTTCAGAAACCTCATTCCATAAGGTTTTTTCCTGCCTTCAAAACCTCAGTTGTTTTAGCAGCAACAATAACAAATTATAAATGTCTCCATCTGTAAGAGAACTAACGATCAAATTTAAAGGCTCATGTTACCCAAGTCATAGAGAACAGTGTGCTCTAGTGCTCTGCAGACATTGTCCAGAAACACTGCTTTTGGGCCTTGTGGAGATTTCTAGAGAGTGCTCGTGGGTACAGAATTTCACAAAATAGCCATCCTTACAAGTAATGTAGAAGTAGAATTGATTCTAGTTTGTTTCTAGGCTGCTCTTCTTGGTTTCCTTACAGATGGACAGGTAGCTTAAATATAAACTTAACATTTTAGCTGGCATGGCAGAATTGAAGGGTAGACTGTGCCACCACTTATAGTTTGCTTCCAAAAGTAGTCCACAATTAATTCTATAGTGCTATAGCTAGTCTCTATCATAACCTCAGTTACATGTTATAAGATGACTTAAGCTCTCAACAGCTTATTTTCTGTTCTTTACATTAGCCTGCAGTGAAACCATATTTGTTTATGAATCCGGAAGAAGAGAAGTTACAGACTGCACCCCAACTTCTGCCTTGAGGCACAGAGCCCTTCCAGGGGCATAAAACCAAAGGCCTTCAAACTTAAAACCTGTCAATCTGATATTACTTTATAACAAAAAAAAAAAAGAAAGAAATTCTTTGATTTTGCCTTTGTTCCCTCTAGAAATGGCAGTTACAACAGTAGGGAAGAAACAGAGATGAGTTAGACTTCATATTAGAATAATAATTTTAAAAATACAGCAAAAGTTACTTAATTCTGGAGTTCTGTTTTCATTGTTTTTTACTGCCTAATGAATCAGAAAGTAAATGTGTAATTTTATTGAAAACATAAAGTAAATCCAGATGTTCATATACAGTAATGTCACCAGAATCTACTAGGAGCATGTAATCCTGTTGATTTATTCCTCTGAACACAACCAAACAACTTATGCTGAGTAAGGCTGGGGCTTCCGTTCAAACAGTAGTGGTAAGACTGTGGGTCTGGAATCTCTTGTATGAAGGGAAAATTTTAAAACTAACACATATAAAGTCTGTGGAAACATAATACACTGGGAACTTTGTGCTTTAGAAGCATGCAACCATTTACTTTGAGGATTTTATTGCACTGCATTTGCAACTGTACTACAGAATTTCTATTAACTTTATCTCAAAGTGAACCAAAATTGTGGCTAAGAAAAGCTGTGACTGTCTGGGAAAAGTTTTTATTGAGATTCCACTTGGACGGGGTGTATGTTTGGCTTTTAACCCAAGGGTCAGGTTGTAATAGCAACCTGAGAGTCCTCAAAACTAGAGACTTCCTGTCAAAAGGAAACTGATTCTGTGCTTGAAGGGGAGACTGAGATGATTGAACCTAGAACTTCACTAAATAAAGTTCCCCATGTTATGTTTTCTGGGCCAGATTTTCATCCCCATCTCTGTTCACCCAAAGCATGTTTGCAGTGACTGGGCTCTCTCTGACACAGTCTGGCCAAAGGCCTGATGCTGAGCAGTGAGTGTCTGTCTCGTTAGTCTTGAGTCATGCCAGTCCTGCTCCTTCAAGAGTCCCCATCTGCAGCAACCACTGACAGGGAAAGTTAAGTCTTTAACACTAGCATGGTTTAAAGCGTTTGAAAATTAAGTACTTTATATTTGATCAATTTAAGCCCCGTGGATTAAAGAAGGAATAAGAGAAGCCTTATAGTCTTGAGGATAAGGGGGCCTATAGGGATGCTGGGGAGGGACTCTTCATGAGGGACTGTAGTGAGAGGACAAGAGGTAACGGGTTCAAACGTAAAGAAGGGAAGTTTAGATTGGATGCGAGGAAGAAATTCTTTCCTGTAAGGGTGGTGAGGCACTGGAATGGGTTGCCCAAGGAAGCTGTTTATGTTCCATCGCTGGTGGTGTTCAAGGCCAGGTTGGACAGAGCCTTGGGTGTCATGGTTTAGTGGGAGGTGTCCCTACCCATGGCAGGGGGGTTGGAACTAGATGATCTTAATGTCCTTTCCAACCTTAACTGTTCTATGATTCTATACATGATGATGAAGTGAAATATCTGGCATAATCTGTTAATTTGTAACTTTTGGTTCCTCTGACACCTGTGATTTTTTGTGTGAAAGTATACGGTTGTTAAATCATTAGAAACATTACAGTAAGTGAAGTCATTGGGGTAGAAATAGAGGTGTGGGGACTGCTCAGGCAGTTTTTTTCCATTCCTGTCTACAGTTCCAGTTTGGTTCCTTGGTTGTGTCCATCAATGCAGTCTTTAATTAGACATCCTTTTTTTTCTTCTGAGGTGGAACTGAAGATCAGCTCTCCCATAAAAGCTGTGATCCCTAAGTGGTTGTTGTGTCTGAGACAGTAATGAAAACTGCATTTATTTATTCTGTATTATTGTCTGAATCACATATTTTGTCCATATACATGTATACATAATGTCCAGACTAAACCACTTTCCACACAGAAAAATTCCAGTAAGTCACAAAAAAAAAAAAAAACACCCCAAAAAACCCTTATTGAGATAAGGTGTTTTCAATAGCCAGACAAATTATAGGACATGATCCTGTAATGTATCAGAGTATATTGACAGCCTTTGCAATCTCCTTTCCTCTTGTGGGGCCTGAGCTGGCACAGTGGGGGAAGGGGATACAGCTATGCCCCCCTGTAGTAATTAGCAGATAGGTGGGGCTTTGGCAACCAGCAAGATGTTGAGGTGTGTCTGGGCAATTCAAGGCTCACTGGAAGCTGTCACATAGCTGCCTGACTTCCTCTTATTCCTATTCCCTTCATAATGCTATACTCCATTTAGAGTGTACTGTGCCGCACCTGCTGGCAAGATCTTTGTGAATTTTTCTCTTGTGTACTTTGAGCAGTGTCTGTGCCATAAATGTTAATTCTCATAGAGACTTGTATGAGCCATACAAAGGGCATTGCCCTAACAATAAAGCTGATACTCAAAACACAGAAGTGGAAGTCAAAGTTCTCTGGTAACTGGGGTACCAGGTGTTAGATGCCTAATACTATACAATATGTTCAAAGCATGGCTCCCTCCTCTATGACTGCATTGGTAGTTCTGTGTGCTGAGCATTTTTAAGCCAGACTGAAGGGTCTCCTGTGAGTGCCTGGAATTAGAACTTTTGAAATTTCTGTCTTGGATGAATGTCCTGTATCCCATGAGGGTTGTGTCAGAGAAGGCACACAATTTCCTTGGCCAGCAGTTGCCTGAAGCAAGAGCACTCAACCTCAGTGTGATTTTCCTTGCAACTGCATCTTCTGACTGCTCATCATTCTTATTTCTAGGGAGCTAATAGAATTACTAGATATGTCTGTGAAAGGTTTGTTATACACAGTACAGGTTAAATCTGCACTACAAGTGCAGTTAAGTTCTGTTCTACAGTTAAGTGGTCTGATCTGAGTGCATAGATTCTGACTAGTACAAAGTCTTATATATTGTCTGGATTTCACAATGAGTGTAAAAGATGACTGTAGTCACATCCCAGAAGACCTCAGATCTTGCTGGAAAGCACTGAGTATGATTTTCAAAAAGGAATAGATTTATTTTTCTTGTTAAATCAGGCAGAAAGACTTTTCATGCTTCTTAGAAATGATACAATTGATTCTGATTCAATCTGAGCTGCAAAAGTATGTAGGTTGAGGAAGAACCCAATATGGAAAATGCAGCTTAAGTCTTTGGCAACTGAGAGAAGAGTGTTAAAAAGGAGATACGTTGGCTTGCTTTCTAGCTACATAGCACGGCTGTTTGCCTTACAGTACCAGACAAAACTTGTCTCTGTTTGGAATCTAGAAAATGGTGGAATCAAGCCAAGAACATCAAAGGACATTTCTTATAGTGCATCAGCAGCAGTGTGGAAAAACAGCATTAAGTGATAGCAGAACAGAAGGAGGCAGAAAACTTAGATCAAAATAGAGTCTGAACAAAAGTTCCAGGCTTATAGTAGGAATAAGTTGAATTAATTGTGTCCTAAAGATGAGCTTCTTGCAAGTTAATTAAAGTTCCTTATGATGAACAAAAGATCATTGTTTTGATGTTAGAGATATATAGCCCTTTGTTTTCAGATATTTTTGTACAAGAAGTCTCATTCTGAGTTTACTCTAGATCTAAAAGGTGATTTGACACTGTTCAGTAGTGTTATTTTTTCTTCTGCTTCTGGTTTTTGCCCAAATCAAACATTTTTTACTTGACATATTACACAAGAAACAGAAGATGATTCTCTCCTTCATCGGTAAACAGAACCCTTGTTTCTTTCACTCAGCATGCCCTTACTACCCCTGTTTTTCTTGCAGCATTTAAGTAATTGGTAACTATGTTGCCCCTGTTCCCCTTATATCCCAAGATTCTTTCTGCTGTGGTCAAGTCTTTCCTGCCTCATTTTGGAAAACAGGACTATGACTTCATCATATTGTGTAATAAAGTTTAAATTAGTGCAGGAAAAGACTGTACAAAATAACATTTTTTAGTTCTGTAGTAAGCTTCATAAACTGAAAAAGAAATAGAGGTCATTGATCTAAAAAGTAGTATATTTGCAAAAAAATCTCCATAACTGCTTTAAAAAATAAATATCTATCTTAAAATTAATTGTTTGGTACGTAGATTGGGTGTATATATCCTTTTCTTCTTTGGCAAATTAATGTTCGTTATCTCACAGTATAATTCAAACTGTGCTGTGAAGAGATCTATGTTTGCATGCTTCATGTGGGTAGAATGTTTTGTTTGATTGGGTTTCCACCACTACCACCAAAAGGAAGACCTTTGCTTTACAGTTGTAATGAACAATTGTCATGGGTTCAGCAGTCGTAGTCATTTTTCTCCTTCTTGGTAGACTGCTACTTGGTAGACTGCTGCTGCTGAACCCATGACAACAATAAAGCATTTATCCAATTCTCATGCAAGTATAGAAAAGCACTTTCTTAAGTTGTCTAACAAGGGCCACTATGAAATCCCTAAAAAAGGTGGGCATTACAATCTGCTTTTAGGAAGGAGTAAGCCAATTCAAAAGTTTGAGTTACTTTCATGTGATTGCACCACAAGTCAGCCTGCTTCTTCAATGCAACCTGAAATGTACTTCAAAATTTGTTTTCTTTTTCAGGCGTCCATTCTAGCTCTAAATTTAGAAAGAAAAATCACTTGCTTTAGGGTCAAACTCATTTCTAGGTTTATAATCTTTACATAAAAGTCCCATACTGACATTTTGTACAAGTGACGGTCTTTTGACAGCTGTACTAATAAGACAGAAACTGATGATCTAACAGATTATGAAAATCTGGTTATAACAAATTTCTGGTTATAACAAATGATCCTTGAAGTGTGTCATGGGTTCATGGTGTGTAGAAGTAAATCTTCCTTCAGTGTTTTGGAACAAATTGTTCACTAATTCTCCTTTAGAATAATCAAAATATTATTTGCATATGAGTTCTACTTATTTCCATTCTCATTATGCTATCATCGTCACTCTTGAGGGCCCAAGGAGCAGCCTCCTGTGAGTCTGGTCACAGCTATTTAAGGCATATTAGTGTGCTCAGGCCCCTGACAGACTGGGGCTATTCTGTTATGCACCCCAGAATATTTAAAGGAAATTGCTTTGCATTATTCCTTGGTTATCTTGGGTGCACATTCCTCCATAACAGAGCCACCAGTATATGAAAATAGCACAGATAAGACATTCTTCTTCTTTTGATATACTTAATAGAAACCTTCCTCCCCAAAGCCGAGTAACCAACTCATTTTGCACATCTTTGTGGTGCATTTTCATTAAAGTCTGTTTTTGCCATGTGGCTAACATATTCCTTAAACATCATAAATAGAAAAAAACAGATATAGATAAGGTGTTTCATTGTGAGTTGAAAATGATTTATGAAAGCCAAATTCTGTAGTCTGCAGAGCACTGGCAGGGCAAACACTAACATTTTTACTTAGTCTGGATGCTTCTCGTTACTTAAAGACCCCTTGAAATCTGTGAGGGAGATACACGTGCAGAGGAAAACATAGAACTGTTGTCATCTTACAGTGAGCTGGTGTGAGGAAGGAGAGAGAGGCAGAGTCCTGACTCTTGTATCTGAAGATAGCCTCACAGAGGTGAAGGGGAGAGTGTTCTGTGCTATGAAGCTAAGACAGTAGCTGTGACCTTGAGAAATGTGTCACATAATAGGAGAAACTCCTGCTTCTCTTGATAAGAAGCTTCAGATTGAGTTGTGAGCAGCTGAAGTGGAAAACTGAGCTTATTGGTGGATAAATGCTCTCCATGAGTAGGTCAAAGCCTTCTGTAAGCACATTCACATTTCTGTAGATGTGAGCCAAGCAGTTTCATGGATTTTTTGTTCTTGAAATTGAAGCTTTATTTGAAACCCCACGTGTCATTTTCTTATCTTTTGGTGGCTGGCCTGCTTATCCTTGTATGGTAATGGCTGTGCAGTGAGTTTAAAATAATGTTGGAGTTTGATTAGTACAAACATACTTCAATTTACACCCCACCTTCATGATGCTGTACAGTCATGAACCTGATTGATAGAAACTTGTGAATAAACATTCAGCGGAGAACTAGTACAAAAAAGCAGTGTGGAGTTGGAAAAAGGGGGTTGCAGGAAGCCCTGAGCAGCTTCTGAGATAAAGAAAAATATCCTAACAACTTGCCAGGAGCTAGGCTTCTGATTCAGTGAGATAATTTAGTATATATCTTGTATGGCAGTTCCATGTTCTTGAGGTTAATGGAGAACCTACACAGATATCTGAGTCCTTTACTTTTGTTTTAACTGAATGAATGTCAAAATTATGCCTTTTCCATGCTACTAAATGTTAAAATACACTGATTCATTTTTTTTTTAATCTGTGAAGTTTTGCTGGTTTATTGCTTTTAACAAGTTGACTCTACATTTGGATGAGTACCTGACTTGGCAATGAGTTAAGAAACATATTATGTTCTTTTTTTTTTCCAACTTCTCTGTTTTTTCTCCTTTATATTGTGAAATTCTCAAAAGCTTATTTGTCAAAAGCCAGGACTCATGCTGGGAACATGGATTGCCAGTCATGAAACTCTCCTTGAAATGTTACAAGATTGCTGCTTATCATCTGAGCAGAAATTTACTCTGTTCTTTTCTTAACTGGGGTTTCCAAGGCCTCCGGTGATATTTGTTGTGCTTGTAGGGACAGCTCACAACAGTACGTTCTGTCACCTTAGGTACCTTAAAAAAGATGCCAGCTGTCTCGTTACAGTGTTCTACAGTAAGCTGGAAAGCTGCTGTTCAGAAACAGTTCTGTAATTATTTTGTTACCTTGCACTATCACCAATGACTAACTGTCTGAAACTCCTTCCCTGGAAAATACTGTTCCATTGACATCAAAAGACCCATGCTATAAGGGTAATACTCATGGTGATTTCTGGCCTCCTGACTTGATTCTAGATTTCCAGCACTTTCTAAACTTTATGGAAAAGAATGGAAAAAAACTGCAGTGCAAAACACTTCATCTGCCGGGCAGTCTCCCTGATCCTGCAAATCCCATGCAATCTGGTGAAGTGTCCAGTGGCATTGTCAAGCTCATAGTTTAATGGAAGTTTGTGTCTTAATGTTTTACTGGCTTTTATCTTGGGGTGATCTGACTGGGTGCTCCTTCTCCAGAACTGAGCACAATTCCTGATGATGTCCTGTTTTTCATGCTACTCTCTTTAACTATTTTGTGTTTTAGTATGTGCCACATGCCTGGATTCCTGTTGGCTCTGGGCACCTGGCCCGGCACATCAGATGTGCTTAGTAGAGAGAGAAAGTAACTTCTTGTGTGGTGTTAGGAGCAAACAGTTTAG
The DNA here is from genome assembly GCA_032466535.1 of Forpus xanthops. Lineage (NCBI taxonomy): Eukaryota > Metazoa > Chordata > Aves > Psittaciformes > Psittacidae > Forpus > Forpus xanthops. Next base: position 20,135 of record JASSUY010013542.1, on the reverse strand, counting down.
GAGAGTGAGGTTTCAGTATGGTGAATAGTTTCTGTAAAGGAAAGAAGTCAAGTACTTCATGTTCTCAGATCTGTTCTGCTGAAAAGCAATGATAGCTTTTGTTTGAACTATCATGATTAAACTGTTGAAATCGGAGAAATTTTTTAATTCTGAAAAACAAATATATGAGAAGTAAAAAAAAATATATATATTCTTTACATTGGGCTACCTGTAATCTCCATTTCTTGTTTTAAAAATGCTGCCTAAAATCATTCTGACCTGGATTCTGAAAGCATAGTCACATTTTCTAAGTGTCTCATTTTATTATGTACTGCAGAGTTTTCCACTTCATTGCAAATAATGTAACTGTAGTGAAAAATGGTAGAAGTGCTTTCTTCCAATGGCCTTTGTTTTTAATTCCTCATTCAACAGAGTTGAGTGAATCTCTTTGCAATTTTTTAAGGTTTTCGAAGAGCTTTGAATGTTTATAAAGTTATTTGTAGGTAATAGCTGTTTTCTGCTCAGTAAACAATTTCTCCCCTCCTCCTAACTATTACTACCATTATAAATTTAATTTAAAATAAGTGAAGCTGTGTTGCAGTCACACTGCTGATCTGTGAAGGGGGTACATGTAGAAGTATATTAGGCAGAAGCCACAGAACACACAAGTTTTGGTTTACAGATATTCAATGCATGTTGTTTGCATTTGAATGAAGGACTAGAACCCTACAAATTTCTTAGTTAAAACCTTCATTCTGGCTCCATATTGATACTCTGTGTTAGGAAGCAATTTTGTAGCTCTCTAGCTGTCTCCTCATAGTGTTTACATGGGAGTCATGAGATATAGTAAATCCCAGATGCACACATTATTGACTGCTTTGTGTTGAAGCATTGCCCTCCCGATTTGACCTTGCAGTTTTACATGTAAGAATGTAATCTCTGAAAACCCTTTCCTTGATGCGTGCAATCAGTTCCCACAATTTGGTTAGATAGTGCATAACCTCAATGCATATGCCAACACATGATTCTTAGATGAACTTGTCAGGAAGGGATTTCAATTTTGGATTTTTTTTCTTACTGTGTTGTGAAGAGAATAATTGACATTTAGCACTGACACCACTGTTTTCTGTTGTTTGGCTTCTGTTTGAAAATATATAACATCTTTAAGAATGTATGTCTCTGTGCATTATGAAAGGAAGTAACCTATAAATCGTGTGCTTTTTAAAGAGTTACTTTTCCTTGAAAAACTATAGGATTACTTACTTCTTGGTCTGGCATTTATTCTAGGTGAATAAGTGATGATGCCTTCAAATGCTGTCACTGTGAATCAGTTAGAATCTGTAGAAACAGTGCTTAGCACATTCACAAATTATATTTATCAACAGCCTGAAGAAAAGCCAATTTAATTGCAGTAGATGTCTAGTTCAGGATGACAGACTGCAGAAGTTTGGCTCAAAATGATAGATAGCTTCTTGCAGAATAAACCTCTCTGATTCATTTTAGATATTTCAGACTTTTATCTTTGGGCACAGAAAACCAGGATTTTGCTGTGCCAAAATTTATCACACAGAACAAGACATGGGTTTCTGTGGTATCTGAGTTACAGGTGATGATATTTTGGACTGGGATTTCAGGTGTGGTAACCTGATTTTTAATTCACATGGCACTTTAATCCAGCTGATCATCCTTTAAATGAAAATACAGAATTATCTACTTAATACTATGCTTGATAGTGTCAATGGTTTATTTTGCCTTCTTAACAACCTCTTTATATTAAAAAAGGTAGCTTCAGTTTCAAGGTTGCTTTAACCACAAAGGCTGATACTACTCATTAAGCTGAAAATGAGTAGCAGCCATTTTGAAGAGAGAAGCAAACTTTTGATAGATTTCAATAGCAGTGTAGGAACCATGAAGCTATATTCTGCAATCTCAGCGAAAGGTGAGGAGAACTTAATTGCCTGAATATCTGCTTTGTAAACTGCAGCTGTTCAAAGCTGTATAACCTTTACCTGAGCTATACATCACTGCCTCTTCTGCACTTGTGTTCTGCATATTGCTTGCAAGTACTTAACTGTGGGTCTGCTCTGCACAGGCACAGGTGACCAGGGCAGGAGCCTCTAAATCAGATTTGAGTTTTCTCAAATTGAGCATTCATGGGGCAAATCGGTTCTACTCAGTTTCCTCTCCTTCTGTTATCTTGGTGGCTCTGTCCTGACAGAGCTGATTGATTGCGGGATTGTGCTATGGTTAGGTGAGTTGCAATTGAGCTGACAAAGCAGCGGTTTACCCCTGCTGATAGGGAAGCTTGTTAGTCAAAATCATAATGAGCTTCACTGAAGGAAAGGGATGGCAGTAAATCACAATTTCTTGTGCTGTACTTTTCTGTTTGGAAGTCATTGGAATACCCAGTCCATGTGTAAAGGGAAATAGGTTCTTTCTTTGTTTATCTTAAAGTCAGATTTCAGATCACCTGTACTGTTAGGGTGCTTTTCAGCGTTGCTAGAGTGATAATGATGTTGATCACCTTTGCTTTTTTTCCAGGGGATTGCAAACTACTTGCATAAAAACATTTCTAATTTTGTGGAACTAGTATATGCCAGAGACACATACTTATTAATTTGATGTCCCTGTTTTTTTGTTTATGACAGTAATGGCTATTCTGTCAATTTGAAATGATGTTGGAGGCTAGTTTAGCAATTAACACTTGAATGATGAAAAAGGGAAATATCAGTATTTGTGACTCAACCCTGAAGTCTAAGAATTTACCTAGTTCAGCATGCATGCCACTTCTCTATACATATATCCAGACTAAAAATGAATATCAAGGGTTAATGAAATCCCTGCAAGTAGGCTTTAGTATGATCTGAACCTCTACAGATATTTGCAGGCACACTGGCCAAGGCCTCAGCAATAACTTTAAGTACATTTAGAAATGCAAAACATGAGTTTTATACTGCAAGTGTTCATTCACTGCTATGCTAGCTGCCACAGCTGACCTGTGGAGAGTCCCTAGACAAACTAAGTGCTGGACATATTCAAGGAGTGCTCCCTCTATGCAAAAGAAAATCAGAAAGGATTAAAATATTCAAAACAACATGCTGAGCCTGCTTTTTTTTTTTTTTTTTCCAGAGCATTTTTCGTAGCTGGAATGAAACAGTAATATTCAATAGAATTTGTTAAGGGTATATTCCAATTTGGGAAGTTGTAGGAAAAAAAAAGGAATCGAATGTAAATCCGATTACAGTTCCTGAAGTTAAGTATGCAGGAGATTAGTGTCCTTCCAGACGGGTAGGAACTGACCCAGTATCCCTGAAATTTCTGATTAGAGCTGCCAGTCATAGAATTAGTGCTGGTTCTTCACTGAGACCCTCAAGTTGTACTGTTGCTCAAGGCAGCAGAGTAACTTTGTCAGCTCACGGAGTGTGAACGAGTACCATTCTGAGAGGATTTTCTCACCTGCCTAGCAGGTTTTAGGATGTATGCTGAGAAATGAGATTTCTGGTGTTTTAAGTTCAGCAACTTACATGGTGGTAAGGAGTTGTACTTGAAATATGACCCAGCACCTCCTTGCTTTTCACTTCTTCAGGAGCCAGTCATGAATCTCTTTTTCCTTGGACTAAGGGGGAAAAAAACACCTTGAAAAAAAAAAAAAAACAACAAACCCAAAATAGCTCTGTGAGTGCCATTTCTGAAGAGAGGAGAGAAAACAGACAGATGCACTTTGCTGACCCTTCATTCTCTTTCTGCACGCTCTCCTCCCACGATAGCTTAGATCATTAAGCTCCTGTATAATTAAAACTCGGTCCAAGTCACACTAATTCTCTTTACTGGCCACAGTGAAAGATATAAATATCTAATCACTTCCTTACACAGAGGCTGCTTCCTGCCAGTGGTTTGCAGTTGCAAGGGACTCAGTCCCTCAGAGAGCAACCTGTACAGCTGCTTACCCTGTGTGAAGGAGCCTTACTCCAAAGTGTTTCCCTGCCATGATGGATTCATTTCCAAAAATTTCCTTCTGTTTTTTTAAAGGCAATGATGTCATTCTGCCTAAAAAAAAAAACTGCATAGAAAAGCTATTGTCAATGGAGACAAAAACTAGAATTAAATTTACAGAATTAAATTAAAAGGGGAAGAAGAGACAGTCTTTTGAGCTTTTCCCAAGGGACTGCTTGTCCCAAGGGACTGTTCTTATGGGCAATTGAAGCCACAGCATCAAAAAGCCTGAGAGACAAATCGGTCCTGAGCATAAATCCACTGAAGTAATAACAATGGTTAATTGACAGCAATATAATTAATACAAAATGTTCTCTCCTCAACATGGAATGCAAAATGTCTACCAGTAATCCTCAGAGCAAGTGTAAGTTAAATGAAGTTAACTGCCTGCAGTAAGATTTCATGGGCATCTGACACCCTTCTCTCTCTGTAGGAAGGAATAACTGGGAGATGGAAAAAGGAAGAGAGGAAGAACCTTCCTAATTACCGTCATCATGGTCATGTAAAGTTGTCATAGGCAGCAAGCTTGAAATACGTAGCTACTCTTGAGCTCCAGTAGGGTTGACATGGTTCTGGCTGTTGGGGAGGGAGAGATGTACTAACAGTTGCACAACATGCTTCCAGACTACCTGTGGAGGAAGTCTCAGAATTAAATGTCTAGTTTTCCCAAGACACTTAGCTCCCAGAGCTATTATTCTTGTCTGCCTTGGGCTCAGCAGCTCCAAGAAGTTAGTCCACGAGATTCTGCTTCCTCTGTGCAAGAAGACAGGGCAGAATTGCAAACCAAGTGAAACTAAATAGATGCACTGCCGTCACAGCCCTTCGCCTTTACTGGCAGTTTCAGGGATACCCACTGTTTTACTGAGTGCTTAGAGTAAATTATTTGTCTTTTCTCTCTCCTACTTATGAAAGATGAGTGCTACCGTAATTAAATAAGGTCTGACTGTATTTTGCTGATGTCTTACCTATGCAACTGGGTAAAGCGTCTGGGAGTGAAAGATACTAGTTACATGAACAAGACTTTTAAAGCTGTTTAATAAAATAATTGTCAAGTGATAGTGACTAATGCAATGTCTGTCTGCACTGAAAGAGTGACACAAAATAGATCAGTCCTGTCAAGATGTACAGAGGCTTGCTGTGCTTTGGTGCTTGAAGTGAGTCTGCTTTCATTTGGAGTGTTTTAAAACCACTTCCCTAAGCTATGTGGGGATGAAGGCTAATAGTTATATGCTTAGTCTGTGGCATTTGATACGTACTGATGCTCCAATTCTGTAGAAGCATTGGCTTTTTCTAGTTTTAGTTACCTGGGACATTAATGACAAAAGTAGCTTTAAAGCAGTAGCTATATTAATAGTACCTTGAAATTTATAAAAAGCTCTCTGCAATACAAACTAGAGACATGTCTATTTGAACCAAACCTGTGTGAAGTAAAAGCAATTTAATAGAAATGAATTTATAACACTTCTGTTTTGGTTTTACTCATTCTCTTCAACAGATTGATACTGACCTAAAGGTGTCTCTGCATTTAATTTCTGGCTAACGCTGTTTTTTTGTAGAATCAATGATTGAAATACTTTTGTTTGAATCTGGACCACTTAGGGAGCATTAGAATTGATTTGCCTTGTTCTCCTGTATTCTGTGCCTTTACGTATCTGCCTACATTTCTACAGTCTGTTCATCACCTTCTACAAGGCCATCTAACATCTGTCATGGTTTTTCCTCCCACCTCGTGGAGGCAGAAATGCAGCAGATTGTCCTGTAGGTGCTTTTTCCCCCCACTTATTTGTAATTATTACATTCAGTTTTCTAGAAGAGATAAAGCAAAGGATTGGGGATGAGGTTTCTGTCAGGTGTTTATTTAACAGACTGAATGTGAGACTTGTCTCCTACACAGCCAGAAATCCTTCCTCCCTGGCCCCCTTCTTCCTCTCCCTAGGAGATACCCATGAAGTCAGAAAGGAAGTGACCTGCTCCAACTGTCAGTCAGAAGTTGTAGAAGGTCTTTTAAAATAAGGCTGCTATGCTGTTTTGTGACTACTTTTTCACCTACCTCAGCTTCAGTTTCCAACAGCCTTCCCTCATCTTGTAATTGGTGTTCTCCAAAATCCTGAATCATTGTAATAATGCTCTGTCAACAAAGAGCTGTGTGTCATCTCAGTATTGTTAGTAACTATATGTTATCTGGTCAATTTATCTGTTAAGCACTGAAAAATTCATGTTCACAGATCTAAGGTAGAGATACTGTTCATCATCATAAGAAAGAGTTTAAGCTCTTCTGATACATTACTATAGAACCCTGTTGCCTAAAACAGGGAAAACAACTTCTGCTAAGTAGAGTAAGATGATACAGAATGGACCATAAGACAGAAAAATGTGCTTTGCTCTCTACCCACCAAGGAGAGAATTTGCCACGAAAAAAAACTCTGAGAATATTGTTGAGGTTTCCACAGATTCCATTTTATGTTTGCTTGCTTGTATGTTAAATAAATATTAAAATTTAAAAAACTTTAGTTCAAAAATCCACATTTTGAACCCAAATACTTGGTTCAACCTTAGGCTTGGTACCAGAACTGTTATTTCAATAATTAACCATTACACAACAACTGTGTAAGAACAGTAATTAGCCTTTTAGATGTTTTTCTCTCATTTCAGAACTTTCAAGTTCTACATTTAGTTGTCTTAATGTGTTATTTAATGGAAATAGAAGACAAAATGCTCCTATATGAATAACAAGAATTTTCAAGCTGCAAATAATGGGAAAAGAAGAGTAAGAAGTTATTTTCTGAGCCTTTTTTAAAAAATTATGCTTTCATCATGCTAAAAACATCATGCACAACCTCTAAGGAAGCACAAATGCTATTTCTGAGTCCTCATCACTTTAACCAATTCAGTTTAAAATTCAGATTCAGAGAGTGATTTTCAGAGACAATGAACCTAAAATCCTTCTCCCTTCTTTTCTTTAGGTTCTGTGGCAATTTAGACTACCCTGCATATGTAATACTGGTTGGAAATTGACACATTTTTGTAAAGTTACTTTTTAAAAAGCTGATTTCAGTTTAATTATATTTCTTAGCAAAATGAGAAATTTCTTCTGAAGATGAAAGAGTGAACTGAAGCCAAATGTGTTTACTGGGGTCTTGGCACAGGAAGCCAACTGGCATACTTATTTAGGTGGTTTTCTTTTTTTGTATGGTTATCTGGGATTTATATGTTGCAACAGGTGTATAGAAGTCACTTTTAGTTAGTGACAGGTACTTTGCTGTGCTACTTACCTAGTTATTGTGAGTGCCACTATTCATATGGATTAGGCTACCATGATTATGATATGACACAAAGACCATGACAGCCATTGCAATATTTACTCCATCCTCCATGGCAGTCTTGTTTATTTATTAGAGACTTGTAGATTATTCCTAACTTCCAAACACAGTGTTATCAAATCTGCAAATTGCTGCTGTTCCAACAGTTCAAGTCAAAGAAAAGAACTTAAATGAGCAAGGGAAAAAAAATTGCCCAATTGAATGAATAATTGAAGATTTTATTTGAGTTTGGTTCAGAGAGAGAGGTATTTGAATCTAGTGAATAAAGGGCAGCAGAAGAAATAGCAGTTGAATAAATAATTGATAAAGTCTCAGCAGCAATCCTTTTGTTGCTGAGACTGAGGGAAATAAGGAAGCAGTGCTTTTCCACTCACTCCTCATATGGATTGCAGTGATTTATCCTTTAGGGAACAGCATAACTGTGACCTGAAGGAGGAATCTCTGAAGGTGACTGCAAGGGGAAAGGCAGTTGTTTGCTTATCTATCTTTTGATTTGGAAGACTCATGGTATGCACTAGTTCTGTTGCAGAACATGGAGTGCATATTTTCATCGTGTTTCTCCAGGCAAGTTGATCTTTGACCTGCAAATTAGAAGTAACATGTACTGTGGAATCAAATTCTAAGTGTTGTCTCTGCTGCTCTCACTTGGGAAAATAGGGATGAGGTCAACAGTAACCACTTATACAGCAGTTACTACTTTCCTTATTTCTATTGCAGGATCTTGCCTAGATTAACCAAAATCATGATGCTGAGTAATTGCTTCAGTTCAATATGCCTGAGACTGGCAGTGCAGTTAGGATCTAAGAAAGGGGTTTCCATGCTGCCACTTAAATCACGCAGTTATATGGTCAAAAGCTGTTGCCTTCAATTCTGATCGTGGGTTATTCCCTTATGTCTGACAAAGGGAGTGACATTGGCTCCCTTATGTCTGACCTCTTCAAGAATAGGTATGAAAAAAGGTTAAAGTTCTTCCCACACTCCTTTGTGTTTCCTAATGGTGTCCACATGCATTAAGATAATGTTTTTTTTTGTTTCCTTATACTGGAAAATTTGCTGTTTGAACTCGCCAGGACTCAAATTTATCTAATGCTCATTTTTATAACTATCTCTAGAGCATCACATGGCAATAAAGTCACCTAAATCATTTATGGCTACAGTTGTCTTGATTAAGGCAGGTAGCACTATTTTCTCCTGTTTCCTGCATGCAAAGAATGTTTTATTTGCTTCTGCATGAAATTCTGCCAGGCTCCTGTTTTTGCAATGGTGCAGAAACCTAACAGTAGACTGGAAAAACTAGAAGAGTAAAAAACCGCAGCATACTGGCTAATAAGTGATGCAATGACAGTGTGATTGTTTACTTTCCCAACTGATTATACCCACTTACAGACAGCTTTTACTAGGGACCACGCTAAAGCATTAATATTGTGCTCAACTTCAAATGCATTTTTCCTGGAGTCAAAAGTAGAATCAGAGTATTTATGAAGATGCATTTGATGCTATATGGTACTGTGCTTTTCAGAAAATAAATGGGAAGTCATAATATTTGTCATTATTTAATTGTAGTAGATAGATAGAGAGGTAATTCCCTCTAGTGTGTGTCTAAAGATGTTGATATACATCTTCCTTAGACATGGAGAACAAGTGTCGTGAAATTATTGCCATTGAGCTGCTTAAAAAAAGCCTTTTGAAAGCAATCAGTGTCTGGGAATTAAAACTTCTGTAACTATAGCAGTCAAAAAACTGCCTGCAGATTTCAGGGTTACTACATAACAATGAAGGCTAACCATGTCTCACAGAGATACAAGAATTGAATGTTTCCTCTGTGAGGATTAGATAGCTTAAACCAGTTCATTAACTCATAGAGAATATCTACTACATGTAATTTCTCCCTGTGATGGGAAAACAAAATTCTTGAGTTTTCACAGCATGTGTTTCAAGAGCTTTCCAGGGCTTATTTTGTCCCAGCAGGACTCCATTGTGTAGGATGTTAGCTTTGCAGTGGGCGCATATATTCATTAGGATCTTAAACTAAGAATCTTTAATTACTGGTTGAAAATTCATCTTTAAAAATACAGTTTTCATGGCTCTACGGCTTTCTAAGACAGACAGGACCAGGACATATGAACTATGCAGTGCTCTGATAACCATAAAGCAGCAAGCTTACAAGCTCAGTTTGGAGAAGTTAATGTATTAACAGTCACTGTATGGCTCTATTCACACCTTTGTGATATATACAAGAGGGGGTGTTTTAACTAGAAAAACATTAGTCAGCATCTAAAGTGCTGCTACTTTTTTATTGAAATAAAGGGGATTGAAGCCCTTGAGTCAAAGCCTCTTTGTTGCTGTGTTTATGTAGGAACACAACTTCAAGCACAAACAGAAGCGGGCGCAGCATTTCTTATTCTTCAATGCACTTGATAACTTGGAAGTGGTTAGGAGACTAGAACTGTTTAATTGGGTTTCTTGTGTATGTCTAGGGTTGAGCATACTTGACAGCAAGTATTTTGACACCCAGACTATTGACCAGAACCACTACTACAGAAAAGCTACCCTTTTAATCATTTTGCTGCTGATACTGTGGCATTCAGGATGAAACAACTGAAGGAGGCTGTGGTGTTGTAGAAGAACCTCACAGTGCTGAACAGCTGTTGCAATTTCATGTAAACAGGTATGAAGCGATGCTCAAGGGGCAGGAGGAGGAAACAACTCCCATCCTGGACACAGACCTCTTTGTCTTCCCACATTTCTGATGGACATCATATAGATGTTGTTATAATCACCTGTATTATTGTCAGCTTAATGCACAGTTATTGTCAGAGTCCAGAATGGACAGCACTGGACCACTGCAGAAATCCATAGTATGCTTATATCTGGTGCATTGTGTACAGTTACGATATTGCTTCTTCTCCTGTACTTCTCTATTCTACTTAATCTTCCCACAAGCCTACCTCCAAAAGAGGTAATAAAGCTGAAGGAAAAAAGCATCAGAGGTATGTAATGACTTCCATATGGGAAATCATCTAGTAGACTTTAACACTTCAGGCTGGAAGGGAAAGGGCTTATGAGAAGTAGACCTCACATGTAATATATTAAGTGTCACAGGCAATGTGAGTGAGGTTTGATTGCTTCATGACCCCTCTGATGCAGAAATAGGGAACATGGGATGAAACTGGCAGCACTCAGGCTCAAAACTGCTTATTAAGCAGTAGAAATCCTTGTCACAGGTTGTTATTGATCCTAAATGTTTTACATAGGTTCAAAGAGAGACTGGAAGAGAATACTATCCTCTGTTATTAAATATTAGTTGTATGTTGCTCAAGAAGTGTGTCTGAGCTGGGAGTCATTGGAGACTGCATGTGTGGAACAGGTAAGGAATACTCTCCACTCACTCTGGTTGTACATTTCTCCCAAGGTACGTGCTTTTGACCCAGTCACTGGGACAGGTCTAGGTTTAACCAATGTCACTGTCACTGTCTTCTGAGAGGCCTCTGCACCTCAACCTTTTGTTGTCAGGTGGTCTTTCCTAAAGCAAGTGACATGTTTTAGAATCCCAAGGTATGAGCAATAACCAGTAAGCCTAACAGATGACTTGGTGCATCTGCTATTGAGTTAGCAGATGTATTTTGAGTTGGCTTCCTGCTGGAAAAGTAGCAAGTGGTATAATCCACTGTTCTCTGTCCCTACCAGCTCCCTTTTTATGTAGAATTCAGCCTTCAAAGGAAATCATTACAGCAGATGTGCAGATCATTATTTTGTTATTTCAGAAATCCAAGCAATACTTACTGCTTTGCACTAGGCAAGGCATGCAAGTGTGCCTGTAGGATTACCCCCAATTAGATAGCTTGTTTTTGCTCTTCCTGTCCATCGTCTTCTGTGTATGAGTGTGTGTATTTATACATATCTATACATACACACAATTTCTCTGCCAGAGCCCCATAGAACCACACAGTCACAGACTGTCAATTAAGAAGACCTTCCAAAACTTCACATTTTTCATATGCCAAGAAAACGCCTTCATTAGTTGAATGCAGCCTGTTTGTCTTGCAGGCATAGCCAGGGTCACTAAGAACTAAGAGCTTTTGGTTAGGTTCTAAATTAAATTCATGCAGCCTGCTGTACAGGGACATCCATATGTGAAGACTGGACTTTTACCCAGCAGCTTAAGAATATTCAGTAATAACTGTAACTTTAAAGACTATCTGTTGCCTCAATAGTGGGTATTTAGCTTCAAAGCTTAGCATACTGCTGTAAACACACTTCCTTGGAGGCTGCAGTTGTAAATGTAGTCTATAGCTAACTGTCTCAGCAGCACTGTGGTAAACGAATCTGTTTATATTGGTATTAAGATAAAACCAATGCACATAAAATATGCCTCAGTTTTCATTGGATGGTGAAGGAATTTGTCAGATTACTTTTGTTTCCAGAGAAAACTCTTGTATCTGTAAAGGAGATATTTCACAAATGTATTCTGTGAAGATTTTCACATCCTCAGCAGGGAATAAGATATTAGACACCCCAGCCCTGTTACAGAGGGGGACAGAATGCTTATGTAGCAGTTGGGAGGTGTGACTTCAACTTAAATAAATTAGATTACTGTTGAAATGAATCTGGGTCTCACAGCTAAGTGCCATAAATATATAGTTAGCAATTTCTTGGTTTTCCTTTTTAAAAACACTTAACTCATTTTTCATTGCAATTTTGAGCAAATGGAAAAACCCTGTCTTATAGAAACAAATTTTATTTTTCACAAGTTCTGAGTATGAAAAGGGTTTTACAATTAACAAACTTTTGCATAATAATGCAAAGCTACCTAAATTCTAGCACAGCTGAAAGGTAGTAATGGACCACTTTAAGTGTAAATTTCTTGTTGAAGCGTCATTTTCAAATCTGGTAGGTAACATTGTTGTGCCCTCACATAATCAAGTGAATGAAATAATCATCGTAGAGGTTACATTTTTGTGCTAATGAGCTGTCACAAACAAGTGCCGAAGTTTTGAAGGGCAAGTTTTATATGAGTCTCAGTAAAAGGTACCATAGAGCAAAGAGACGGTTAAAGAATCATGGATCTAGTCCCACTAGGCTGGTTGCACCACCCTTCAAGGAGAGAGGTGAATGGCAGAAATTACCTTCTAGTCAAGCTGTCAGAGGTTTCTCTCCCTTCCTCTCTTCCCCACTTTTTAAGCATTGCAAGTACACACACATTGCTACCCTTTTTCTGCTTTTATTTCCTTCATTTTCCTACTTTACATAGAGCATCGGAACCACTATAACCCCCCAAATCCCTGATTTTTAATAGGTTGGTTTCGACTTCTCTTGCAGTACGTCCATTCTTTTGTTTTCTGTATAACTAAGTAATGCAGTAGTCTTTCATAACCCGGTAGAGACTTCTTTACTGCCTTCGCCATCCTCTGAAGCAATTGGGAAAGGAAAAATTAAGCTTTAAATGTTTTTCCTTTACTCTTCTACCACATGGCTGCAGCTTTTTATAGTCCCAGCCATCACGTCACCAGGGTCTTTTAGTGCACTGTCTTTAGCCTGGATGAGTGCTCTGTAACTCTTTCTTATAGAAATGCCCCACCGCTTTCTGTTTAAAATGCCAGACTTCATAAAAGTACTCTGCAGTTTTTGGTGTAGTAAAAACCCAGAGTTCTTTGAAGTTTAGAGAAAACAGTATCTTCCTGCAGAACATCACAGCCAAGTTTCTGGTTGCTCCTAAGTCTCTGTGTTATAGGATTTCTCACTGGGTAGAGAAACAAAATGCTTTCCTTAGGGATCCTTTTTTTTTGCAGGTGGTTCTTGAGGCTGGTAGAACCAAGCATCTGCAGTCCTGAAATAGCCATGTGGTAGCAAATGCTGTGCCTGCTGCCTTTCCAGCTGGTCTGTACAAAATAGCCATAATGATTCTCTTTTTCTTTCAGCTAATGTGGCATGATACTTAGAAGCTATGATTTTTGTCTTCCTCTGGCATACCCTAAGCTTCCAGATTTTAAGCTGCATGAAGGAGGGTTTTCTTTGGAAAGATAAGTGTAGACTAGTCAACTTTTTATAGCTGAAAAAAAAACCCTAGTTCTAAATATGTATTTGATAAACAAAAAGAAGAACCAGTAATTTGGTTTAGTATCTTGATGAAATTAGGGTTAGGCTTCTGTAACTTCTCTGGTAAAGTCCCAGAATTCAGCATAAACTTGTTAACTCTCAGGAGCGGGTGGTGTGATGAGCAATGCAAGGAGAGGAGATGCTTGTCCAGTCTCTATGTCATGCAATGAAGCCCTGAGTGTGAAATATATCCACCTATGGTTATATTTACAAGCATATCATTCTCCTACAGATATTTCCACATAAGTTTAATCTTATCTGCACGGCCTTTACCTTAAAATATGAACACATGAAGAGGGAGAAGAAAAAACTCGTACTAATTTTTTCCCCAGGAGCATAAAAGGAGCTTCAAAAATGGCATTTATGCCAGGTCCATTTATGTGCCTTTAACATTTGAAAGAAGCCCCAGGCTGTAGGATTATGGATCCTTTATTCATAAGACTTTTTTTGCCTCATGCAAACAGTTCTTACAGGTGTCCTGGGGGCCCTAATAGGCCTTAATGGGCTTGACCACCTTCACCTGGGGCCACTCTCTGACCATGGCCCAGGAGTTCCATTTCAGTTCACCTGTGGAGCCTCAGTCCTGCTTGAGCTGCTCTAGAGGCATTTGTTACGCTCCTGCCTGGCTATAGGTACTGTTCCTGACCTGTGGACTAGTGGTCTAGTCTAGCCTAACCTTGACCTATACCCAGGTAAGTGCCTGAAGTCTAGAGCTTGGGCTGCCTGCTCCATGTATCCTGCTCTCTGGCTGGGGCTGTTGGATGTCATCCTGAGACAGCAGCCAGCCCTTACTTTGTTCCAAAATCCTACTTTGTGGATAAGCAACAAAATTTTTTGACCTTATTAGCACTGGTAGCAAGGGTGTTTGGCAGTAGCATATCACAGCCCACTTCCTCTTGCGCAGGTGAAGATATTTCTTCATTTGTATTGCTGTATGCATGGTAAAAAATGAGCTGCAAAATAGCAATAATTAAAAAGTTGCCCAGTGTACAAGTTAATTACATAGCTCGGATTCACTGTGTTTGCTTATGTGTGAGTACATGAAGATACAACACTGTGAGAGGAGGTTAGCAAGCTCCAACAGGTGATCATAGCTATCTGGGGTTTAGGCTTTAGATTGTCAGATAGCTGATCTGTAACGATCACATGTTATCCAGGATGCAGGTGGCAGGAAACAATGAACTGAGGGTTATGTCTGCCTTTATCTGGAGTTTCAGCATGTATCCCTATGGAGTCTAGGGTCTTCTTTGGGAGACAGGCTTGAAAAATCCTAAAAGGGATTTAAGAAGCCTGTGATTATTTTTCTCATAGTCTGGAAATTGACCCTGCAGACTAGAATCTAGTATTGTGTTGCCATTGCTTGTTAAATGTACATTGGTGCATGGGATCTTTCATTTTGAATGAGGGCACTGCTGCACTGCATTCCAGTTTCCATCTGGAAGACAGTCTTCAACTTCACAGCCTCTGCTCCCAAGACTTTATCATAAAATGAATAATAATAACAGCAGTAATGATCTGAAAGACCACATGTCATTTAATGGCTCAGGGTTGAGTTTGGGGCTGGATGTTAGCAGGATCATCAGTTCAAAATGTGAGCTGCTACCCTGATGCAGCAGCTCGTCTTCATAGGTCTATGGCTCAAATCTCAACTTGCACGTGAATCTAGAGTTCCCACACTGAGGATTGTTCTCTTGCAGCATCAGAGGTTAATGTCTGCTTGTCTGTGAGCTAGCTTAGGTTTGGTTTGTCTTTCTGATTGACTTTTCTCTTAGTAGCGCTTTGCCTTGTTGTGAGTCTGCTGTAGGTAAAATTAGGGTTAATCCTCTTATTGTATACTTGAAATATTTCAGCTCTCTTGTTCAGCTTAAGTGGCCTAGCACACCCTTCCCAAATAAAAATGAACTAAACAACTTCAGTGTGCTGGCTTTCCTGTAAGGGGTTGATTGGGGCCTATCTGGTTGCTGCAGGTGTTTGTGGCATGTGGTGGGGAGCTGGACAGGGGCACTGTTTCCTGGCAGGGGCAGAAACCCAGCTTGGCCCTGTTTGCCCTCTGCTGTGTGACCTCAGCTGTTGCTAACACTTACTTGAACCAGCACATGAGTATATCTTGGGTCTAGGGCTTGTAAGGACTTGGCACCTCAGCAGTTAGTCCTGTAACTCAGTTCTTGCCTGTAGGTAATGGTCTTAAGGAGGTGGGAGTATAGACTCCAACTACAGCCAGGCTTGTCTAACTTTGGCCTCCAGGAGCTCACAGCTTCACCTTGTTGCATGGTTTCAGAGAGGATGGTCACACAGAAGGATCCTATGTAAGACTTAACTCTCAAGATTAGTCAAAGTGGTGGGACATAATGATCCCTGTTTTTGGGGGGGAATCCCCAAACTTAAATTCTCATAATCTTGCATTTGTGGGTTGTTTTTTTATTTTTTTTTTTTCTTGTTTGTTTTTTGGTGGTGTTTTTTTTTTTATTATTATTTTTATTTTATAGTATTGCACTAATCCTCCTATGAGACTTAACTGATTTATCTTTACTCCCAGCCTTTTTCTCACCTTCTTTCAACCCTTTGCATTTGTGCCCTTGGCCAGTTTGACAAAAATCAGTTGTTTCACTTTGGCTTTGCTTCAGGAGTTGTTATTTTATTCTGTATGCCCTATATTGATATTTCTGTCAGCTGTTATCTGTGTCAGTCATCAGAGTAGCTGAAAGCTAAAATGTTTGGTAAGCTGGTATGTAGTTTTAGTCTTCAGGTAGCTTCTCTCTTCTTTCAATCTTGCTGTACATATTGGAATCTAACCAAAAGAAGCTTGTTTGGTTTGGTTTCTAAATTTTCAGTCATTTATCACTGATATGACTCAGGAAACAATGTACTCATCTCTATGACTTTCCAGCAGTACTGATGTGGCCTAAAATAAGCAGTTGCAGTAAAACATAATCACTGAATGAGCTGCTTCCCTGGATGTGTTTTCCTGTTCTTAAATACTGTTTTCCTTTTATTTTTTATTCTGAGTGACTTCCATAAAAAAAAAGGTTGACTTTAACTTTTGTCTTCCTGTTGCCATTTTTTGAGCTTTTCTTTTAATGAACCTACATAATGCACTAATTGAGTAAAAAATATTTTGGTTCACAAGCAGCCAGAGTGACCAGTGCTGCTCATCTCTTGTTTTTTTTCCAGAATTGAATTTGGCAAGCAGCATGGGTGTCTGTGGGAGGAAAGAAACTGAATTAGATTTGGGGAAATACAGGATGGAGCTTCAAAGGGTGTATCCTCAAAGATGTCTGCACATGTGTCACACTTGCAGATTGGGTAATTGCATATTTAGTTTCCTGTCCGTATACATGTGTGGGAGCAAATGTACGGTTTGTCTGCCATAAGGGAGATAGATGCACTCAAAGCATCATCATTTTCGGGCTGTTTTGAACCTAGTGCACTGGAAGGACTTATACTATGGTGAGAACCACCATGGTGACTGAGAAATTCCAGTCTTGTGTCTGTCTACCAAATCTTGGTAATAATTGTGAACTTAAATATGTTTTGGAATATAGTAGTGTCAATGAAGCTAGAAGACACTGGTGTCTCTTGAGGGCTGTTTTCCTCAGGCCCCAGTTGAACTTGGCTGACAGCAACCTTACTCCACTGTGAGTGATAAGTACATCCTTGGTACTGCCTGTGTCATCCTTGTGGAAAAATACCCCTCCTAAATATTTTTGTTGATACTGCCACTTGGATAGATTGGATAAATCTAGAAGCGTGGGAGCTGAATGGAGGAAGAAAGAGAGGGCACATACAGGTCAACATTTGGTGACAGTGAGGAAAGACTTAGAAAGATGATGAGGTTTTCTTGTAAACAGTTTGTCTTGGTAGTTAACGAAGGGAATAAATTTAATGCTGGTTTTCATGTTTCTATTCTGTATCTCCAGCCTCCCACCTGGTGATGCTCATCTTCCATTTGGAGCCCTTATGGTTATAACTGTGAAAAATAAGCTATTTCTGATACACCAATAAATATGCTTGCTTGCTAGTTCTAAAAAACAACTCCCTGCAATTATGATTGTGGTGGCTGCACATAATGAATGAGAGTTAGTGGTACAAAGTTTTGCTGTCATAACTAACCTTTCAAACTGTAAAATTTAAAAAAAAGCACCACACTTTGTTTCCAGTTTGCATTTTGGATGCTTCAAAACATGTAATTCAAGTTAAAACTTATTTCTGCCATGAAAATGGATGATATGGCTATTCAGTGGAATAACATTGGGGTTTCTTTTCTTTGCTGTGTCTACGTGTTGTGCTTAGAAGGCACAGAGGACTGAAGTTAGCCTCTTATTTCTCTGTCTGCCAGGCTTTGAAATTAACTTAGGAGTCAGTATCTTTGAGCTCTAATGAAGGGTTATTGTAGTCAGAAATGCAGATACAGCTAAATGTGTGTTAACCTTTTCTTGCCTTTTTATTGCAGAGTGGAATTAGGATGTACTACCCACAGAACTTAGCCACCTAGGCATGCATTGCCCTTTGCCTTTCCTATCTGAAATGAAAGTTTATAAATGAACATTTTTATTCTAAGATACAAGCATCCTTCCCTGCTAGTTATGGAATTAATTTAATTAAACTATAAGCTAGCACCCTGATACACTCCTCCGATGGCTGTGAAATCCTTGAAGAAGTAAAGAACATACAAAACTGTGGTTGTGCAATAAGTGACTTCCTTGAGGGGTTTCCAAGCTTCTGTAGAGGTGTTGGCAAGCTGGTATACATTTAAATTTTATTACTTTTTTTTTAATAGAAATTCTTAAAGGATTGGTATGGGGTATTAGAATGATGTACAGAAAATTTAATTGTTGCTAGCACAGATATGTCTGTTGTTGACTGTACCATGTTTGCTAGGCTTGACATGGGCCCTGGAGGGCTTTGGCTTGGAGCTCGATCTCTGTTCAGACTCACCGTACCTGTCTAGGACTCTGCAGTTCAAGGGCTTAGAGCCTGCTCCTCAGGATTGAAGCATACACTAGGAAAGCTCCCATCTTAGAAAGTGGTTTATTTCCCATAGGAAGTGGTAGGCTGCAAGAAGGAGTTTAGGGGGTGTTTTTGTGTTTTATTTGTTTGGTTTTTTTTCTAAGTAACTTGAATTTTAGCTGTTCAAGAAAGACATAAGTTACAGTGCCCAGAGGCTGCCTCAGATCTTCCGCTGTTACTCTAGGACATGTTCAGTTCAGAGCTGTGCCTCTTCAGTCAACCAGAATAAGGATCCTTCTCCAGAAACAAGCAAGTTGCTTGTGCTTCCTGGTAAGGAAGACCTGTAGCTCTTAAAGCCTGCCAAAACTTGAAGGAAGGGGACTGCAAGAAGTGTCTTTTGGTCCATCCTGTTTCCTCTTTGCCAGTCTCTTGCATTTTTCCACTTCTGTGAAAATGTTACTACTTTGGCAGCTGCCTGGTGGTTCATTTTGACTAGTCTGGTTCTTTTAAGCCTTAAAGTGATCCTATCAGCATGAACTGATCTCTGTTTTCATACAATCATAGAATAGTTTGGGTTGCAAGGGACATTCAAAGGTCATCTAGTCCAGCCCCCTTGCAATGAACATCTTCAACTAGATCAGGTTGCTGAGAGCCGCATCCAACCTCGCCTTGAATGTCTCTAGGGATGGGGCATCCACCACCTCTCTGGGCAACCTGTGCTAATATTTTATCACACTCATTTTAAGGAGTTTTTTCCTCATATCCGGCCCAACTGTCCCCTCTTTTAGTTGAAAACTATTACCCCTCTTCCTGTTGTGACAAGCTCTGCTATAAAGTCTGTCCCCTGTCTTTCTTATGGCGCCTTTGAAGAACTGAAAGGCCTCAATAAGGTCTTCCTGGAGCCTTCTCTTCTCCAGGCTGAACAAGCCCAACTCTCTCAGCTATTATGCATAGGAGAGGTGCTCCATCCTTCTGATCATTTCTGTGGCCCTTCTCTGGACCCTCTCCAATAGGTCATTGTCTTTTCTATACTAAGAACTCCAGAGATAAGCACAGTACTCCAGGTGGGGTCTCATGAGAGCAGAGGAGCAGGATCACCTCTCTCAACCTGCCAGTCACAATTCTTTGGCCCAGCCCAAGATAAAATTGGCTTTCTGGCCTGTGAGCACATGCTGCCAGCTGATACCCAGTCTTTCATCCCCAAGTCATTCTCCTTAGGGGTACCCTGAATTGCGACTGAGAGTACAAAAAGCTGCCTGTGTTATTGTGCTTTATCTTGCTGATGCACAATAACACCCTTATGACAGATCATGACAAGGGATGGAGGGGAGGAGGGCTACCAAAAGTAGTCAGTCTACATCAACCTTATGCTATACTCAAACTGTACCTGCACAGGTGTGAGTGTGTTGCTCCATGGTTATGCATTGTTTGATATTCTGGGTGAGTTTAGAGGAAATGAGGATCTATTGGGGCTCAAAAAGTGTTCTTTCAAGGTAACTGTGATTTTCAGTGGAGTAAGAGAAAGGAGTTAAGATGAAGCAGTAGGCCTCTGCAATGAACAGTCATGAGTGAAATCCAAGGGATAGATTTGGGGCAATGCAGAGGGTCCTAGGGACACAGGGAGTCAAAGTCCTTTCTGTGACAACTTAAACTCCTGTAGCATGTGTATTTTAAATGTGGACGATTGTCGTAGTTTGAGGCCCCTCAAACAGTTCTGTGCCTCCTCCCCCCTCTTTCTTCCCCAGTCCCGGGGAAATGGGAAGGAGAATCCAAAGAATGCAACTCCCACAGGTTGAGATA